>ML265548.1:23520-34142 GCA_005239495.1 Nicotiana undulata
GGGGGGGGGGGGAATTGAGAAAAGTTCCTAGGCCTAACTTTTGGGTTTTGATCGATATTTTGGTATCGCATTTGAGAAATTTTGGTATGGTTAGACTCGTGGGTGAATGGGTGTTCGGAATTTGTAATTTTTACCCGAATCTAAAACGTGAGTCTGGGGGACTTTTTGGGGCGATTTTCCTAATTTCACATATTAGCTTCGAATTAATTAGTTAGATTAATTTCTTAAAGTTATATTTAAATTATGCAATTGAATTGAATAGATTTGGGCCATTTGGAGTCGGGTACTCGTGGCAAGGACGTGGTTTCGAGTTGAGTTGAGCAGTCAAGGTAAGTACCTTGCCTAACTCTATGTTGGGGACCTTCCCTTAGGTTGTTTTTGACATAAATTGTTGTGTGGGCGCCGTGTACATGAGGTGACGAGTACGTACACGGTCCATTCTTGCTAAAATCCCATTTCTCCTTCGAAAATTATAAATTGTTTTTCTTCTATTACGTTGCTTCAATGTGTTAAACTGTTTATCTTAAATTAGGGAAGCATGCCTAATTGTTTACATATTAAATTGCATATTTGATACTCTGTGAGCCATATTTAGTTAGTTTTCCCTGCTTTTCCTACCTGTGATTAGATGAACTGTTTAAATTGATGACTTTCTGTTATTCACATAGCATCACATATTTAAATTGGGGACTACTGACGTATTCCGGGAGACCCCCCTGCTCTGCAAATTTATTTTGGGGACTACAGACGTATTCTGGGAGATCCAACCCCCCTGTACTGCATATTTAAATTGGGACTGTGAATGTATTCCGGGAGATCCCTCAGCACTGCATATTTATTTTGGGGACTACGGACGTATTTTGGGAGATTCCCCCTTGTACTGCATGATCATTTGGAACTATGGGACGGTATTCTGGGAGATTCCACTTTGTGATACTTTGTGTTGAGCCGAGGGCTCTCTGTACAGTTATATTTAGATTATTTTTCCTTAACTGTTTACTGTAGAAATTTCTTAACTTTCGTACTGTTTAAAATTGATTTATTTAGAAATCCAGTAGAGCCTTAACGGGTCCTCATCACTACTTGACTAGGGTTAGGCTGGGCACTTACTGGGTACCAAATGTGGTGTACTCATGCCCTTTCCTGCACATATTGTTCGTGTGCAGATCCAGGTACGAGTTATACTTCGCGTGGCTAGTCGTTGCAGCTGTTACTAGGAGACCGTAAGGTACTTCTGCCGCGTCCGCAGAATCTTCCGAGTCACCTTCTATTATATCTGGTAGAGATATTTACTATGTACTTTCTGGTTTTGTTTAGAACTACAGTAGTATAGAAGCTTGTGACTGTACTGTGACAATCCGGGTCTTTGGGTTTATATTTGTACATGCCTAGCGGCAGTGTTATGATTATTTAGATTTTACCGTTCGTGTCTTTATTTTATCGCATTTTAATTAAGTTTTATCCGCAAATTTAGGCTTACCTAGTCGTCGAGACTAGGTGCCATCACAAAACCTTTTAGAGGGTAAATCGGGTCGTGACAAGTTGGTATCAGAGCGTTTAGAGTACATTCCTATACCCCCAGTTGTTCCGGCTCAGCGCGAGGCCAGGCAGCTGCTTCTGAGGCAGAGCAACTCAGACTTGAGAGGTACAAGAAGTACCACCCACCTACTTTCAGTGGACTAGCTTCAGATGACGCTCTGGGTTTTCTTGAGGAGTGTCATGGTATCCACCGCACTATGGGCATTGTGGAGACGAGTGGGGTTTCTTTCACCGCTTTCCAGCTGAGGGGAGAGGCTTATCAGTGGTGGCGTGCCTATGAGTTGAGTAGTCTAGACGAGGCAGCTTCACTCACTTGGAATCAGTTCTCATAGATGTTTTTGTGTGAGTATGTTCCTCAGAGCCTCAGTGATGCTTGGCGTGCATAGTTCGAGCAGTTACGTCGGAGTACTATGACTGTGTCGGAGTATGCAGTTTGTTTCAGTGAGTTAGCTCGTCATGCACTGGCTTCGGTTGCCACGATCAGAGAGAGGGTTCGTCGCTTCATAGAGGGACTCCACCCCAGTATTCAGACTAGTATGGCCATAGAGTTAGAGATGGATATCACTTATCAGCAGGTAGTGAGTATTGCCAGGAGGGTAGAGGGCATGTTTTCTCGGTTCAGAGAGGAGAGAGAGGCCAAGAGGTCTCGAGATACTAGTCATTATTCGAGAGCTCGTGCACCAGCAGCACGCTATGGTAGGGGTTTTGTGAGTCGCCCTGTTCATTCAGCCCTTCCAGCAACCAGTAGTATTCCAGCTCCTCCTAAACCTCAGGAGACTTATTATGCACCGCCAGTATCTAGTATGCCACCTGCTCGAGGTGCTATTACCGGCCAGCCCAACAGGACAGTTCAGAGTCAGTCTCAGCCGCAGCGTCCTCCTAGGGGTTGTTTTGAGTGTGGTGACACTCATCACATGTTTAGAGATTTCCCCAAATCTAGGAGGGGTGCATCATCTCAAACCTATCAGGCTCCACGTGCTCCATCGGGTCCTCCGGCTATTCTTCCAGCCCCAGTTGCTACTCCACCTTCTCAGACAGCTCGAGGTGGAGGTTAGGGAGGTCGAGGTTGCCCCAGAGATGGAGGCCAGGCCAGGTACTATGCCCTTCCAGCCCGTTCAGAGGATGTCGCTTCAGATTCAGTCATCACACGTATCGTCCCTGTCTGTCATAGGGATGCATCAGTATTATTTGATCCAGGCTCTACGTATTCATATGTGTCGTCTTATTTTGCTTCACATTTGGGGATATCTCGGGATTCTTTGAGTTCCCTTGTTTATGTTTCTACTCCCGTGGGATATTCTCTGGTTGTGGACCGCGTATATCGGTCGTGTTTGATTGTTATTAGTGGTTTTGAGACCAGAGCTGGTTTGTTATTACTCGGTATGGTCGATTTCAATGTTATCTTGCGCATGGACTGGTTGTCGCCCCATTATGCTATTCTTGATTGTCACGTCAAGACCGTGAAGCTTGCTATGCCATGCTTACCGATATTAGAGTGGATAGGTACCTTAGAGTATACTCCCCGTAGGGCATCTCTTTCCTTAAGGCTCAGTGGATGGTTGAGAAGGGGTATGATGCGTATTTGGCCTATGTGAGAGATGTTAGTGTTGATACCCCTACAGTTGAGTCAGTTCTAGTAGTGAGGGACTTCTCTGATGTATTTCCAGCTGATCTTCCGGGTATGCCGCCCGATAAAGATATTGATTTCGACATTGATTTGTTGTCAGGCACTCAACCTATTTCTATTCCTCCCTATTGTATGGCTTCTCCAGAGTTGAAAGAGTTGAAGGAGAAGTTGTAGGAGTTGCTTGATAAGGGTTTCATCAGGCCCAGTGTATCACCTTGGGGTGCTCCGGTATTATTTGTGAAGAAAACAAATGGTTCTATGCATATGTGTATTGATTATCGGCAACTGAACAAGGTTACATTGAAGAACATGTATCCTTTGCCTCGCATTGATGATTTATTTTACTAGTTACAGGGTGTCAGGGTATTCTCCAAGATTGACTTGCGTTCTGTCTATCATCAGTTGAAGATTCGGGAGCTGGATATCCCGAAGACTGCCTTTAGGACCAGATATGGTCACTATGAGTTTCTTGTCATGTCATTTGGGCTGACCAATGCCCGAGCAGCCTTTATGCATTTGATGCACAGTGTGTTCCGGCCATATCTTGATTCCTTCGTCATTGTGTTTATTGACGACATCCTGGTATTTTCCCGGTCTCGGGAGGATCATGAGCAGCACTTGAGGATTGTGCTTCAGACTTTGAGGGAGAAGAAGTTGTATGCAAAATTTTCTAAGTGTGAATTCTTTCTTGATTCAATGGCATTCTTAGGCCACGTGGTGTCTTTTGATGGGATCAAGGTAGATCCGAAGAAGGTGGAGGCGGTGCAGAGTTGGCCTAGACCATCATCATCTACTGATATCCGCAGTTTCCTTGGTTTGGCAAGGTACTATCGCCGCTTTGTAGAGGAATTTTCATCTATTGTAGCACCTATGACCAGGCTGACCCAAAAGAGTGCTCCGTTCAGGTGGACCGAGGAGTGTGAGGAGAGCTTTCAAAAGCTCAAGACAACCCTGACTACAGCCCCAGTATTGGTATTGCCTACAGGTTCAAGGTCATATGCAGTCTATTGTGATTTCTCGAGGATTGGCCTTGGAGCGGTATTGATGTAGGACGGTAGGGTGATTGCCTACGTGTCCAGACAATTAAAGGTTCATGAGAAGAATTATCCGGTTCATGATATCGAGTTGGCATCTATTGTTCACGCCCTGAAGATCTGGCATTATTATTTGTACGGTGTTCCCTGTAAGATTTCACGGATCACCGGAGTTTACAACACTTGTTCAGGTAGAAGGACCTTAATTTGCGGCAATGGAGGTGGTTGGAGCTACTTAAGGACTATGACATCACTATATTATACCACTCGGGGAAGGCCAATGTGGTGGCCAACACCTTGAGTCGTCGGGCGGAGAGTTTGGGAAGTTTGGCATATCTTCCGGCAGTTGAGAGGCCCTTAGCCTTGGATGTTCAGGACTTAGCTAGTCAGTTCGTGGGATTGAATCTTTCAGAGCCTTGCCGGGTATTATCTTGTGTGGTAGCTCGGTCTTCTCTTTATGACCGCATCAGAGAGCGTCAGTATGACGATCCCCACCTTATGGTTCTTCCGGATAGAGTTCGGCGAGGTGGTGCCAGATATGTGACTATAGGAGATGATGGCGTGATGAGGATGCAATATCGGATCTATGTGCCAAATGTGGATGGGCTTCGAGAGTTGATTCTTGAGGAGGCCCATAGCTCGCGGTACTCCATTCATCCGGGTGCTGCGAAGATGTATCAGGACCTGAGACAACACTATTGGTTGAGAAGGATGAAAAAGGATATAGTTGAGTTGTGGCCAAGTGTCTCAACTGTCAGCAAGTTAAATATGAGCATCAGATACCGGGAAGGTTGCTTCAGCAGATTGAGCTTCTAGAGTGGAAGTAGGAGCGGATCACCATAGGCTTTGTGGTTGGACTTCCTTGGACTTTGAGAAAGTTCGATGTTATTTGGGTGGTCGTGGATCGGCTAACCAAGTCAACCCATTTCATTCCAGTGTTGACTACATACTCCTTAGAGAGGTTGGCTGAGATTTACATCAGGGAGATTGTCCGACTTCATGGTATTCCAGTATCCATCATTTCAGACAGAGGTACACAGTTTACATCACGGTTCTGGAGAGCCGTTCGGCAGGAGTTGGGTACCAAGGTGGAGTTGAGTACAACCTTTCACCCTCAGACAGATGGTCAATCCGAGCGCACAATTCAGATTCCTAAGGATATGCTTCGTGCCTGTGTGATGGAGTTCGGAGGGTCATGGGACCAATACTTGCCACTTGTAGAGTTTGCTTACAATAACATCTACCAGTCCAGGATTTAGATGGCACCGTATGAGGCTTTGTACCGTAGGCGGTGCCGATCCCAAGTAGAATGGTTTGGGCCAGGCGAGGCCCGATTGTTGGGTACAGATTTGGTCCAGGATACCCTAGACAAGGTGAAGGTGATTCAGGAGAGACTTCACACGGCTCGGTCCAGGCAGAAGAGTTATGCGGACCGGAAGATTCGTGATTTGGCATTTATGACTGGTGATCAGGTTTTGCTTCGGGTATTGCCTATGAAGGGCGTCATGATGTTTGGGAAGAAGGGTAAGCGTAGTCCGAGATTCATTGGCCCTTTTGAGATATTGCGGTGCGTTGGGGAGGTTTCTTATGAGCTTGTCTTGCCTCCTAGCCTAGCAGGAGTTCATCCGGTATTCCATGTCTTTATGCTTCGGAAGTATCACGGTGATCCGGCTCATGTTTTAGATTTCAGTTCAGTCTAGTATGACAAGGATCTATCTTGTATTGAGGAGCCAGTAGCCATCTTGGATAGGCAGGTCAGAAAGCTCAGGTCGAAGAATATTGCCTAGGTAAAGGTTCAGTGGAGGGGTCAGCCATTTGAGGAGGCGACTTGGGAGACCTAGCAGGATATGCGCAGCCAGTACCCTAATCTCTTCACAGCTTCAGGTATGTCTTTATACTCATTCAAGGATAAACGATTTTCTTAAGAGAAGGAGAATGTAACGCCCTGGTCGGTTGTTTTGAGAGTTAGTGCTCCGATCCCCTAATAACTGCTTTCCCCACATTTGTTTCTGCTTTTGAGACTTGCCGGAGTGATTAGTTGCAGAATTCGGAGGGTTTTGGGACACATAGTCACTAAATATGAGTTTAAGCTTTAGAAATTGGGTCGTAGTTGGAACTGTGTGAAGATGGACCTGGAATAGAATTCTGTCGACTCTGTTAGCCCCGTTGAGTGATTTCGGGGTTAGGAGCGCGTCAGGAATGTGTTTTCGAGATCTGTAGTAGATTTAGGCTTGAATTGGCGAAAGTTAGAATTTCAGCGATTTTGGCCGATAGGTGAAATTATGATATCGGGCTCGGAATGGGATTCTAAAAATGGTTGTAGATCTGTAGTGTCATTTGTGACCTGTGTGTCAAATTTGGGGTCATTCGAATTAGTTTTGACGTGTTTCGGCATCATTTGTGGATTTTGGAAAAATGCTAAGTTCTTAGGCTTGGATTCATGTATAATTCTTGTTCTTGGTGTTATGTGATGCGGTTTGAAGGCTCGACTAAATTCGAATGAGGTATTAGGACTGGTTGGTAGGGTTGGTTGAGGTCCCGGGGCCCCCAGATGGGCATGTACGCGTTCACGTAAAGTAAATAATGAGGCAGCGTAGTTTGTTCTTCGCGATCGCGATTAAGCCACATCTGGGCAGAATTTAAAAGACCCAAATCGAGGGTTTGAGCCATTTTTCATATTTTGAACTTGGGAGCTCGGGGATTGACGATTTTTGGAGAGATTTTCACTTGGGTGTTTTGGGTAAGTAATTCTTACTCAATTGTGATTAATTCCCACTAATCCTTGCTTATTTTTATCATTTAATTTCGAAATTGGGGTGAAAAATTGGGGGGGGGGGAATTGAGAAAAGTTCCTAGGCCGAATATTTGGGTTTTGATTGAGATTTTGGTATCGGATTTGAGAAATTTTGGTATGGTTAGACTCGTTGGTGAATAGGTGTTCGGAATTTGTAATTTTTACCCGAATCCGAGACGTGGGACCAGGGGACTTTTTGGGGCAATTTTTCTAATTTCGCATATTAGCTTTGAATTGATTAGTTAGATTAATTTCTTAAAGTTATATTTACATTATGCAATTGAATTGAATAGATTTGGGCCATTTGGAGTCGGGTACTCGTGGCAAGGACGTGGTTTCGAGTTGAGTTGAGCAGTCGAGGTAAGTGTCTTGCCTAACTCTATGTTGGGGACCTTCCCTTAGGTTGTTTTTGACATAAATTGTTGGGTGGGCGCCGTGTACGTGAGGTGACGAGTACGTACACAGGCCATTCTTGCAAAAATCCCATTTCTCCTTCGAAAATTATAAATTGTTTTTCTTCTATTACGTTGCCTCAATGTGTTAAACTGTTTATCTTAGATTAGGGAATCATGCCTAATTGTTTACATATTAAATTTCCTATTTGACACTAGGTGAGCCATGTTTAGTTAGTTTTCCTTGATTTTCCTACTTGTGATTCGATGAACTGTTTAAATTGATGACTTTTTGTTATTCACATAGCATCACATATTTAAATTGGGGACTACAGACGTATTCCGGGAGAACCCCCTGCTCTGCATATTTATTTGGGGGACTACGGACGTATTCTGGGAGATCCCCCCTTGTACTTCATATTTAAATTGGGACTACAGACGTATTCCAGGAGATACCCAGCACTGTGTATTTACTTTGGGGACTACAGACGTATTCTGGGAGATTCCCTCCCTCCTATACTGCATGATCATTTGGAACTACGGGACGGTATTCCGGGAGATTCCACTTTGTGATACTTTGTCCTGAGCAACGTCTCTCTTTACGGTTATATTAAGATTATATTTCTTTAACTGTTTACTGTAGAAATTTCTTAACTTTCGTACTGTTTAAAATTGATATATTTAGAAATCCAGTAGACCCGTAACCGGACCTCGTCACTACTTTACTGTGGTTAGGCTTGGCACTTACTGGGTACCAAATGTGGTGTACTCATGCCCTTTCATGCACATGTTTTTCGTGTGTAGATCCAGGTACGAGTTATACTTCGCGTGGCTAGTCATTGCAGTTGTTACCAGGAGATCGTAAGGTATTTCTGCCGCGTCCGTAGAATCCTCTGAGTCACCTTCTATTCTATCTGGTAGAGATATTTACTATGTACTTTCCGGTTTTGTTTAGAGCTACAGTACTATAGAAGCTTGTGACTGTATTGTGACAATCCGGGTCTTTGGGGTTTATATTTGTACATGTCGAGCGGCGGTGTTATGATTATTTAGATTTTACCTTTCCTGTCTTTATTTTATCGCATTTAAATTAAGTTTTATCCGAAAATTTAGGCTTACCTAGTCGTCGAGACTAGGTGTCGTCACAATACCTTTCGGAGGGTAAATCGGGTCGTGACATAAGGATAACTTGATGCTACTAGGCCTCAAATATCGAACCTGGAACCCATATGTGAATACTCTGTCCAATTAAGTGTTGTATAATTATATTATTTACAAACAAGCATATAAAATTATAAAACTAACATGTAAAATAATAAAACTTACACATACAATAATTCAGGATAGCTTGGTGCTACTGTGCCTCAAATATCGAGCCTATAACCCATATGTGAATACTCGGTCCAATTAAATTGTATAATTATAAAAATTAATTATTTAATTTACAAACAAACATATAAAATTATAAAACTAACATGTTAAATAATAAAAACTCATACAAGAATTAAAGATAGCTTGGTGCTACTGGTCTCAAATATCGAGCCTATAACCCATATGTGAATACTCGGTCCAATTAAATTGTATAATTATAAAAATTAATTATTTAATTTACAAACAAACATATAAAATTATAAAACTAACATGTTAAATAATAAAAACTCATACAAGAATTAAAGATAGCTTGGTGCTACTGGTCTCAAATATCGAGCCTAGAACCCATATGTGAATACTTAATAATTAAATATTATATAATCATACAAATTAATTATTTAATTTACAAACAAACATGTAATTAATGTTGTTTAATTTACAGTAGACGACATAGACGTTCCGCCTATGCATCCCAAACCTTTCTGCGATGAGCTACTGTCGTTGCAGGGCGATCATAGGTCCTCCCATATATGGGAGGGAGAGTTACTGGCCCAGACTCTCCGCACCAGAAGAGTGGACGACATGTGGGATTTCTGAAGAGCAAAGTTCTCCATCCCCGTGTAGTCACACGCCTGCGGGATATGGGCTTCTACAGGATTTTGGAGATCGGGCGGCTTGGCAAATGATCCCGATTTTCATCAAAATCCCTTGTGAGAGCATCCACATCCGACATACTTGGAAAATGATCAAGGTAGGGATATCTTCCTTGAATGAAACGACACTTGTAACTCGTACACTCTTGGTCAAACGAGGGGTAGAGCATACTCCCTCATCAAATCAGGTCCATCATTCTCGTCCTCCTCATCACCACCCTCATCAAGGAAGGGTGTTCCATCTCCGGACTCATAGGCATTGTTGTCATAATCACTGTTCTGTTCCTGACTCTATGCATATGCCAGATCCCGATTTAATATGTCGTCTTTGGGCAATTAAGTCAAGACAGGTGGTTCAACTTGCTCGTTTTCACTACACAAACAACAAAATAATAAGCTACTCAAATTAATAAATACTTTACATATAGCTGTATCACTTCACTTACAACTCGTAATGTGTAGAGATTCCATGATGGACATTATCCTGTTAGTGATGACTCCTGGATGGACCACCATGATCCAACACACCAGAACTACGCATATTCCAACTGGGCGTGGGTTCATAACTCGTAAAATTCATATCTGGCCGGTACTCCCTATGGAATATATGAGTGTTAATACAAATTCAATACAACAAAAATATACATTGTAACACAAAGGAAAATTGAAGTTTACCACTCGTCTTGTGGATTATGTAAAACATGAGAGAAATTATTTCCTCGCTCCTCATTCGCCCGTAGTGATAAGTTTAAATCAGGCCAAACTCTTTCAGTCGGAACCTATCCGACAAATATTGCTCCAGAATAACCACCGGATGACTGAGGGTTATCCTTACTATGCGCAACCTCATTATTGCGAATGTCTTCAACCTTGACGTATATTTCCAACATTTTTATCACAAGAATTCCTGGTATTCATCCGGAGTTCTAAAAAAATCCCTCAAATTTTCATCATCCTCGATGTTAAACTCAACGTAGCAAGCAACCCCTTGCGGAGTGACATAATACAGATATCTTCCGGTTACTTTAAAGTTCACCAAACGTTTCCTCACACTCATTTTTTTTACATAAAAATGATACCAATGTATAGTACTCCACTGTAAGTGGAAACTTAACATGATACTGTGGAGATAAACTATAGCTCACAGAGTCAACCTCCCCCCCCCCCCCCCAAAAAAACAATACAATTTTTTTTTTTTTTTCACTTAAGCTA
>ML265549.1:0-11619 GCA_005239495.1 Nicotiana undulata
TGTATGCATACGTAATATAAAGTAAATCTCCAAAATAATGTAGTTTAAGGGTTTGAGGAAAAATCAGTTGGAAATCTCGAAGAAAAATCATTAAAGCAGTTTCAAAGAACAATAACGGTTGGAAAATCAGTTAGAAATCAATTTACCCTGATAAATCTTAAGTTATTATGCAATTTAAATAATAGCAGTAATAATAGAGTTGAAGAGGAAGCAATATGTAGAAAGAAATAAGGAACTTCAGTGAAATATCCCGTGCACGCGCTCGTCACCTCACGTACACAGGGTTTTTATAGCTAAAACCAGTAAAAATGCCTAAGGGAAATCCCCCAACACAGAGTTAGGCAAGCCACTTACCTCAACTGTGCAATTCAACCGCTAATCACTCTCTTGCCACGAGTATCCAACTCCGGGTGGCCCAAATCTATTCAATTCGATGGGATAACGTAAATATAAATTCAAGAAATCGAAATAACTAATTAATTCAGAACTAATACGCGAAATTAGAAAATTTGACCATAACGCCCCTCGGGCTCACGTCTCGGAATCGGGAAAATTTTATATTTTCTGAACCCTTGTTTGCTCACGAGTCTAACCATATAAAACTCTCTCAAATCGGAGGTCAATTACCCAATCAAAACCCCAAAATTTGGTCTAAGAAGTTTCTTCCATTTCCCCCCAATTTTAACTCAAAAATCATGAATTTAAGGGTGGGATTTAAGATTAGGAACGCGGAAATTAACCTATGGTGGTAGAAAATCACTTACCTCGATTACCCACGTGAAAATCCTCTCAAAAATCGTCTCCCCCGAGCTCCCACAACTCAAAAATGGTGAAATAAGGTTTAAGCTTCGAAATGGGGTTTAATAATCTGCCCAGGTGTTTTATTCTATGCGATCGCGGAGTCTCAGTCGCGATCGCGGAGAGTAAAATTCTACGTGCACCAAAACCTTCAGTGCGATCGCGTACATGTTCCTGCGATTGCGGACCTTCTGGCATTAGCATTATGCGATCACAGAGTGTATCATGCGATCACGGAGAGTAACCTCCAGATTTTTCCTCCATCCCTGCAACACTATGCGATCGCGACCCTTCATGTGCGATCGCGGAATCCAACATAGCAGAACTATGCGATCGCGGTCCATAATATGCGATCGCGTAGAGCATTCTCCTGACCCTCTCATCTGACACTATGCGATCGCAGCTCCATTTATGCGATCACAGTGAATACTTGACTGCTGTAGAAAAACCGGCAATAACAGCTAAGGCTTTTGGCCTTGAAGTGTCCGTTTGAACACCCGAAACACACCCGAGGCCCCCAGGACCTCAAACAAAACCACCAACTAGTCCAAATACCTTATTCGAACTAGTTCGAGCCTTAGAAACACGCTCCATAACATCAAAATCATCAAATAAGCATAGATTCAAGCCTAAGAACTTAGGAATTTTCAAGAATTCACCTCCGACGCCGAACCACGTCTAAACTCGCCCGAATGACCTCAAATTTTTCACACAGGTCACAAATGACATTCCGGAGATGCTGTCACTTTATGAATTCCATTCCGGGTCCGATATCAAAATCTCACCTATCGGCGGAAATCGCCGAAATTCTAACTTTCGCCAATTCAAGCCTAAATCTATGTCTGGCCTCAAAAACACATTCCGAACACGCTCCCAACCCCGAAATCACTCAACGGAGCTAACAGAGTCAACAGATTTCCATTCCGGATCCGTCTTCACACAGCTCCCGCTCCGGCCCAATTTCTAAGGTTAAAGCTCACCTTAAAGGACTATATGTCCAAAAACACTCCAATTTTTATCACTCAACGCTCAGACTAGTTCCATTAACCTAATAAGACAAGGGAGGAACAATTATCAGGGGATCGGGGCGCTAACTCTCCAAAACGACCGACCAGGTCGTTACACCAGGAGTAAGAGAGGTGGTGGACTACATAGTTTAGGTTCGTTGTCAACTCATAATTCTACCTCTCAAAGTAATACTACTAAGACATATTCTTCTAGGTTTAGAACTCCCTTAACTCCTAGATCTTCTTCTATAAGGAGGGATTAGAATGAACCCATGCGAGAACCTACTGTTTCTGAGATTGTCCCACAAGAGTTCTGTTTTGTATTAGATCGTGAAGGTGCAGCTTTTACCCGAAAGGTCGAGATCGATTTCACATAGAGTTATGTTTTGGAGTTGGGTTTCTAGGTGATCTACTAGTGTTTCGTGTTCTTGATTACACTTCTCATAATTTTGGTTTTTATATTATAACTATGGTTTAGGCTACTATAATTGCAATTAAGCTAACTATTGTCTTTTTGGGTTATTTTCTAATTTGATAAAGGCACTAGGGTCATGACTTTCACCTAGGAGAGTAAATAACAACTTATAATATCTAAGGCAGAGATGTTATTCGGGGAATTATGATATAACCAATGCGCCCAAGCTACCCACTCTATTCCTCTCGGTAGTTTGAGTGGCTATGCCCTAATTGCCTTTCTCAAGGTCAATTGGGTGTCAGATTTGCACAAGCAATATAGGTTCAAGTAGGGTTTTACTCTCTTGAGGTTTAACCCGTTAATTGGGACTATCAATTCTCATGATTTCGTCCCAATTCATTGTTCGGTTGATTTTCTGGACTCAAGTCCTCTTTCTCAAGAAGGACCCAAGTCAATTGAACACCAATTAGTGTTTGCAACCACTAATTTTAAACCACAAATCAACCCAAATATCCATCACCCATAAATATCTAAGCTCTAATTTAAATAACCCATTAAATACCCGCACTAGAGTTGAGCCACAACCCTAGATAATGGGTTTAGCTACTCATAATCAATGAAGAAATCAAGGAAATAGATGAAGCAAAACCCATGTAATTCAATTATAAAATAAAACTGAAGGATTCAATGTTGAAATCTAGCTAAAATTACAAAAACTTGCTGTAGAAAAATGCCCACGAGCTCCCAACATATCTGATACAAAGCTTACCGTAAAAAAATAAGAAAAGAAACTATTTATACTCAGCCGAAAATTCCAGACAAAAATGCCCTTGTGGGGTCACCGCAGACCGCGCAAGATGGACCGCGGACGCGGTGAGGCTATTTGGCTCAACAAATTTAGACTCTGAACTTGGCCACCGCGGTGGCTTCAACGCAGACTGCGAAGAAAGGTCCGCGGTGATCTTCTGGGCTTCAAGTGCTGGGGTCTCTGAATCTCATAACCGCGGACTGCGTAAAATGGGCCGCGGACCGCGGTGATATTAGCCTTGGAAAACCACTCTCTGAATCTCACCACCGCTGACTGCATAAAGTGTACCGCGGTCCGTGTTGGTCAATTTGACTTTGGCTTTTTGGTTGTTCTTGGTATTTGTGCAAGTTTCACTCCTTTCTGAGCAGGTCTTTGACTATTTGTCATCCTTTTTGGCTAAACCCTGCAACAAGCACAACACGTAAGCCTTTGGGACTATTTTGTGTACAATTGCATCCAAAACTTAAGCAAGATAGAGTGTAAAATCAGGTAAAATCCCTAGTTATCAATTCCCCCAAACTTAAGCTTTTGCTTGTCCTCAAGCAAACCAAATAAGCCCCACCCCTTTTTGAGTAATTCCAAGAAAATTCAGCTGTCCTAAGGTGACCTTTTCTAGCATCAATTGGGACCAACAATTTCCCTTAATGCAAATGAATCATTAACAACATTTGACTCTTTTAAAACCATGGATTTAAGTGCGACACAAGAGCATCAAGAGTTGAGTCGACTCATCAACAAAACTCTTACTGTTACTTTGGCCATTGTGGAACTCAAACTCATACTCCTCAACTCTCCCTAAGCAAACCTCACCTTAAGATTGTAACACTCAGAACTAGAATAATGGGAGTTCACTCATCTCTCTCAAAGAAAAGACTCAAGTCCGGCTCAAAGTAGCATAGGCTTGCCCCTTATGTGAGACGCCACTAATGTAAGCTTCATTAAACTCAAGATCATATAGGACTTTTGTGGGTAAATGATGAAGGCTTTTGGTTAAAAGTAGGAAATATTTTGTCAAGGTGAGTTCTATCTTCCCTTAAGCACTTCATTTGTTTCATATTCTCTTGACTTCTTGAGTCAATTAGCTCTTTCTGAGGGGTTGGAGAGACATACTGTCACACCTTTTTGTTCATTTCAATCATTTTTCTCCTTTCCAAGCATTCCACACCTTTAATCTCTTTTCTTTCCTTGATTCCCTTTATTTCTTCTACTTTGTTCATTCTTTTTGGCTTTTTAATTTTTTCTTTTCTTTCTTTTCATTGCCTTTACTTTTCTTTCTTTTGTACCTTCTTTTTCACTTTGTTGCATTCCTCGTCTCTCCCCCAAACTTACCGCTTTTGCCTTGTGCTAAGGAAAGATTGGGTGCCAAGAGAGGGTCAAAATGGGTATAGGCTTGTATCATGGTTTTTGAAAGAAAAAGGTCTAAGGCTCAAAAGGGTTGACTAGGGAAATTGTCATTGGTAGGCTATGGAAATGTTCAAGTCAATTCGGATCAAGGAGAGCCTATAATCACCTCTTAAGTCAAACTTCACTTATGATTTCGCCTAGACAAACATTCAGGGCAAGTTCTTGACTAATGGAATAGGACTTGGACTTGCAATTCAAACTCTTACCACTCATGCTATGGGATTGCTAAAGAAACAGAGTCGGGGGCCCACAACGACCTCAGTTATTCTTTGAGCAACACAATGGTCCCGAAACACCATTTGATGATTATCGGTCAACACAAGAGTCTCAAGGTCACCACTTTCTCCATCCTAAACACAACGACTTGTTTTTGACCATAGGATCAAAGGCAAATGTGCTAGGCCTAAGTGAAGCTTTGCTTGAGGCAACTCTATTCACTACCTATTATTTACAAAAAGCAAAAAGAAAAACAAACTCAAACCCTTAAGAAAGGTGTCACACCATCCATCCTCGGGAAGAGCCACCCGGTTCACACAAATTCCACCTTTGGAAAGAACCGTGGTATTAAGAAAACCAAAGGCTTATTGCACGCGAAAAACTCAAAACAAGAAGCTACAGAAATAAAATAAGAAGCCATAAAAAGGAAAAATGCGTAAAATAAAATGCGTAAGGTAGAATGAATATATACAAGAGGGGAATTAATCGAATATACATAAGGTGGAATGAATATATACATTATAAAGTAACTTTATATACAGACCAAAAAGTGCAAAAATGCAAAAAGTACTAGAATAGTGAGGTTTATGTACATACCAATATAAAAAAGAAAGCATAATAAAAAGAGTATCTGATTTATACAGTCATCCAAATCAAACAATAGGGCTACTCCCCCAAATGAAAGCTAGAATTGTCCTCAATGCTAACTAGCAAAATAAGCTCAAAACGTAAGGATAAAGAGAGTAAAGAGAAACTCCCTATAGGCCCTCCGTCTGTGTGGGATCCTCAGTGTGGGTCCCGAGGTCTGTGGACTGTGTGGGAACCTGTGACTGGTCCCCAGAACCCTGTGTCTCCGATTGGACCTGGATCTCCTCTGTGGCATGGGCCTGTACCGGGGGGGGGGGGGGGGGGGTCTGCCAACTCTATCACAATGCCATCTGTCCGTGGCAGCACTTTCCTCCTCTTTGTTGGCCTCTCTACCTTCGTCTCTAGTTCAGTCTGGGCAACGGGGTCCTGAAGCAGCAAATCCAATGGCAGGTGGTCTTCCTTTAGCTTATCTACCTCTTTGCTTAACTTCTTCACGGACTCCTTGGATGCACGTGTTTTCTTCAGCCTCTTGGTCTCCTTTGCAAGATCCTTTAGTGCCTTCCTGTGAGAACCAACAACTTCTAGGATCAACTTTTGGTTTCTTCTGGTTGGCCAGAAGTTCCTTGAGAGTATCTTCAACGGACTGGGGAACCTGTGGTGGGGGAGGTGCGTCTTGGGCTGCCACAGATGTAGAAAGTAAAGTACGAGAGGGACCAAGATATTCATACCTGAGGTGGGATGGTAGCGGCTTCAACTCCAAAGTTGGGGGTTCTTCAATTAAAGGCTTTGTTGGAGGGGTCTTGCAGTTCTCCAAGTCCAATGATAGCTTTCGGGGACCATAGGAGTAAGAACCCATGCCTTGAAGGGCATTGGTACTTTAAAGAAAACCATCTACCATGGTGTCCTCGTGGTTCAATAAGGCAGCCTCCACTGGATCATCAACATGAATCATAGATCTTGCATCATCAATAATCACCTAAGTGACGAGGTCCATGAAAGAGCATACTTCTGTACTCTTGGGCTGCTTCATTGATTTACACACATGGAACACCACTTTTGCATTGCCCACTCGAAAAGTGAGCTCCTCGGCTTCCACATCAACTAAGTCCTTCCCCGTTGCAAGGAAAGGCGTTCCCAAAATAATGGGATCTCATAATCCACTTCGCAGTCCAATATGACAAAGTCCGCGGGCAAAATAAATTTCTCCACCCACACCAACACATCATCAATCACCCCTAGGGGCCTCTTCATCGACCTATCCGCCATCTGCAAACGCATGGAGGTCGCCCTAGGTTGCCCAATCCCCAATGTTTTAAAATACCGAATATGGCATTAAGTTTATACTCGCTCCAAGGTCACACAAGGCTTTAGCAAAATCCGCACTCCTGATTGTGCAAGAAATGGTAAAAGCTCCCAGGTCTTCAAGTTTGGGTGCCATTAAATGT
The DNA here is from genome assembly GCA_005239495.1 of Nicotiana undulata. Lineage (NCBI taxonomy): Eukaryota > Viridiplantae > Streptophyta > Magnoliopsida > Solanales > Solanaceae > Nicotiana > Nicotiana undulata. Next base: position 6,682 of record ML265549.1, read on the forward strand.
ACTATGGCACTCACTTGGTGAGTTATCTTAATGGTTTCACACTCCATAGACCGCTTCTTTGTGACTAAGTCCTTCACGAACTTAGCATACCCGGGCATTTGCTCCAAGGTTTCAACCAACGGGACACTGATGGAAAGACTCTTCATCATATCAATAAACTTCTTGAATTGAGTCTCTTGCTTTTGTTTCGCCAACCTTTGAGGGTATGGAGGAGGGGGCCTAGGAAATGGTGCCTTGGCTTGTGGGACCACCAGTTCCGACATATCAATCACGTGTTCCCTAGACGGGTTCACGTCCCTTTGCAAATCCTCCCCATTATCATGGATATCAATTCTCACCTCACTAGTAGTTGGCTCTTCCACCACTTGCTCAACTTCAATTGGTAACTCATCATGGGGCAATTCATCATCATCATCAACAATTCGCTTTTGCCTAGAAGTACTTTCTTCACCATATTTTCCACATCTCGTGGTCACCGCCATGGTGTGATCGATATTATTATTGTTCCCAACCTTGGGGTTTACCACCGTATAGCTCGGTAGTGCACTCTTTGGGTGTGTGTTTAAGGCATGAGAAATTTGGCCCATTTGTACTTCAAGGTTCCTAAGAGGTGTTGTGAGAGGCCAACTGAGCATCGGAGTTCGCATTTCGCTCCATCATCTGCTTGAACATTTGTTCAATTCTTCACATATCATTGCTTGATGAGCTTTGTCCTTGAGATTGGTACGAGGGTGGATTGCTTGGTTGTTGGTACATCGGGGGTCTTTGAAAACCTGACCCCCGGTTACCATTACCACCCCATCTGTTGTTGATGTTGTTGACTCCACTCCAATTGTTATCATTGTTGTTCCCCCATTGTTGATTATTGTTATTCCCCCAGTTTCGTGCATTGTTGTTATTGTTCCAATTTCTTTGTCTTTGATTACCCCAACTTTGATTGTTGCCTTGGTTGCTCAAATTTTGATTGTTGTTTTGACTGCTTCCTTGACCCTGGTAATTATTAGCATACATAACATCCTCTTCTTGGTCATCGTATTGCTCTTCTTGACTATATATACTTGGTCCTTGGTCACCCTGATCATTGTTGCTTTGCTTTTGATTTCCCCGAGGTCTTCTTTGATTCACCGACATATTCACTCCCTCCATGGCATTTACTTGCTTTGGCCCTTGCAATTGTTGAAGTTGGGCTTTGGAAAGTTTGTTCATAGTGGTAGTGAGCTCGACAATTGTGTTTAACCAAAAAATAAGATCTTTTGACTAAAGCTTAATTTAGGATAAACTCGGGTTACTGATAATCGAATTAATAAAATAAAGAATAAAATAGCAATAATTTCGAGAGCAATATGCAAAAATATAAAATAGCTTAGTATCCGAGAAATCAGATGCCCTTGTTTGTTATAGTTTTATCCCTTTTATAGGGGTATTCTCCTAGTACAACGTTTGTATTTCTGCCATGATAGCCAATTTAATGATTAATTATTACATTAATGAGGCGTTACAATGGTGAATAATAACTGTTATTTTAGGAGTTACATAACGTACAAGATATTGATTGTTGATCTTCGAATCGGCCCATTATTGCGTCCGGATTCGTTGTGACCGTGTATCTTCTTCTTTGTTGATCTTTTCTCGGCTAATTCCTTGAATTGACCGTACCTTTTTATCCCGTGTCCACGTGTGATGTTTTATTTGGTCCATCTGGTTGGCTGAGTCATCCAAAATTTGTACACGTATGAGGCTATATTTTTTACCAATACAAATTGCTTGCCCATGTTGCCATGTATTGAGCGTATAATACTTGGTAAGTGGATACTTCATTTATTACGGGAATATTTTCCCGCCGCTTTACCTCGGAACCTTGTATTCTTTTATGGGCGCATGCGTCGTACATCACTTTCATTTAATGTTTCTTCCACGTGTTCATTTCTGATTGGTTCTAAAATGACCCAGCGCTTTTTAGGGCTTTTTGCGGCTGCATCAGTCCCGAAGTGACATCTTTAATTATGACTTTTCATCATTACCTTACCAAGTTTCGACGGTCGCCGTTAGGTATAAATAATCGTCTTCTTTTATTCATTAGCACGAAAAACTTCCATAACTTAATCTTTTCTTTGTGAAAGAATTTCTTCTCTGCTTTTATAAATATGTCTTCCTCAGGTCAATCTGAAAAGGTTATTGATGTTGAAGCTTTTGCTTCTTATTCTACTCCGTCTAGGAGTCGGAGAGGTGGTTGACTAAGGAACTTGGGACATACCTCTACTAGAGGTTCTTCTTCTCCTTCCTCTGCTAGGTCATTGTTTTCTCCGAGGGGTAGATCTTCTCATTCTGTTTCTAAGAACAAGGATGGCTTTCATGAACCCAGAGTTGATGAAATCATTCCTGCGAAGATAGTCTTTCCAGAAGTAAATTCTTCTATTGCCGAGCAGGCTCATTCTTTAGATAGCGTTGAGAAATATGCTACCATCATTACTGTAGGTAACATTCCCGTTGTTCGTAGGGAGTGTTCTTGGGAGTCTAATGTTCCCATTCTTGTGCCAAGCGGTACTCAAAGAATTACGTCTTTCAAGACGAGTTTTTCTTACGTCTATACTTACCCTTCCACATTAGGGTTTCAACCTCCTGTTGACCCTGTTATCATAGAATTTTGTCGCTTTTTCAACATTTGCTTAGGACAAGTTGCTCCTTTAGTATGGCGTGTTGTTGCCTGTCTGAGAGTTCTATCTTCAAGGGTTTATGTCCCTTTTACCTTTCATCATCTGATGCATTTATATTCTCCTGCTTTATTCTGTCAAGGGTTTTTTACTCTGGTTGCCCGGAGTAAGAGGGTTTTAGTAACCCCCGACGATGACAAAGATAGAGGTTGGTACCTTAGGTACGTTACTGTTCCCACTGCTATTTTAGTGGGTGAAAGTAATCCTCCCTTCCCTGAGAAGTGGAATCGTGCACGTAAGTACTTTGATTCGCACCTGTTTTATTTACATAAAATTTATTTTGTGTTTCTAACACCGTATCTGTTTTCTTCTTATTTACAGCAACTATGAATGTTGTCGAGAATGTCTCCGACATTCGCAGTTGGGTAGAAAGAATGTTGAATGCTGTTCCTTCCGAGGAAAGATCCTGGAAATACTTTTCGGCAAAGTAAAAGTGGATTGTCAAGACCCATGGGAAGTAGAGTTTTTCTCACTCCTTTCCTTGCTTGAGTTTTTTATTAACTCTTTTTCTTTTTCTGATAGGGTTTTCTACCCGTAGGGCATCTTCATCACTTCCGAGGATGACCTTGTCTCATGCCCAGAGTATTCTGACCAGTGCTTCAAAAAGGAAAGCCCAAGATCCCCGTTCTGGAGGGGAAGATGAGGGTGAAGAAGAGGTTGCTTTAGTGCACCGGGTGAGAAGAAGGCGAGTAATTTTGGACGACGAGTCTACTCCCGCGCCTCTTTCTTCCGTGTTGGCCATCATGCCTTCTTCTTCTTGTGATCAATCTCAGTCTCCATATCGAGATACCACTGAACGTCTATTTCACGAAGGGTTTGAAATGGACCCTGATGATGTTCCTTTGGCTACCATTTACCCGCACTTTGCTGCTATTTCTTCTCCCCAGGTTACTGTTGTTGTTTCTCCTTCGGTTCCTATTATCTCTTCAGTTTCCCTTTCTTCCGTCTCTATTGAAGCGCCCGCGAATCTTTTGGCTCCCGGCCCTTCTGTCTCTTCTGCTGCCCCTTCAGTCCCTGCTTCCATGCCTTCTATTATAGAAGAAGGGTCTTCCATCAGGGAGATGAGAAGGGTCATGATTGAGGTTCCAGATGGTGGTAGCCTCTTTAAGAAGATTAGTACCGGTGAGCCGGAAATGTGGCTCAAGCCTTTAATTGGCCCTGAAGAAAGAGCCAAACTTGACAGCCATGCATCCCTTACTTGGGATAATGAGGTGGTGCACAATTCCTTAAAGGTATGTACTTTTTAAAAGACCTTTTGCACGTGTACTGTTTCTTAATTAATAGTTTAGCATTTTTGATTGTTTTTACTATTTTTGCAGACGCACCTTATTGGTCTGGAGCTTATGAAGAGAATCTCCAATTATGAAAAAGAGTTGCAAGTGCTACGTGGGCTTGATGATTTTAAAGCACAATATGAAAGCCTTAAAATAGAGATGGAAGCTCTGGAAGATGAGAGGGATACCTTAAAGGAGCAGTTGAAGATTGTCAAAGGAGAGCTAGCAGTGGAGAAGGCTTCTTCCAGCCAAGCTAATAAAGACAAGGATGCTCTTGAATCTTCTTTTGCCGAGCAACTGTCAAAAGCCACGGAAGAGGTCCGGTATTTGAAGGATTTGTTGGGGCGAAAAGAAGAGTACTCTGGAGAACTCGTACGTAATCTCTCCCAAGCCCAAGAAGATCTTCGTGAAGCTTTGGCGAAGGTCCAGAATATGGAGGAGTCAGTCGCACCTTTGAAGGTTTCCCTTGAAGCTGTTGAAGCTGAAAATGACAACTTGAAGAATGAACTTCAGGTATGGTCGAGAGACTATAATGAGCTTGAAGAGTCAACAACTGTTGAAGTGAGTTGGGCATATATGAATGCTCGCCACGACACACTGATGGAGATGAGTCAAGTAGGCTTCGATCTTGATGTTGAGATTTCAAATTCTAAAGAAGCTATAGATAAGACTCAGTAAGGTCTTGATCTCTCTCCAGTTGATGAAGCAGCGGACGACCCTCCAGAAGAAGAAGTTGGCTCTCCTCCTCTTCAAGAATGAAGACTTTTTAATCATCTCCTTTTTTTTCTTTTTTATATTGGATTGGTGTAATTACTCCCAGCTCCATCGGGAGTAAATTTGAAATTTCTAAAGTCCCCAACTGACAACTTAGGGGCATCTAAAAAATGTACATATTTATGCGGTTAAGTACTTAGTTTAGTACTTAGTTTTTTACTTAGCCGCTTTTATATTAA
>ML265550.1:4671-18485 GCA_005239495.1 Nicotiana undulata
GTGCACTGCCGAGGATCGAACGGCCCGTCCCATAAGTGCACCTTTCAAATAAATCATAAAGCTTCCCTCGATCGCGAATCATACCTGCGACTCGAGTGCTGACTCTTACATATATGCTGGATTATCATATCTATGCACTGCCGAGGATCGAACGGCCCGTCCCATAAGTGCATCTTTAAATCCGCCGTGGCGTACGACCTGTTCCCATAAGAGTATCTTTAAATCCGTCGTGGCGTACAGCCTGGTCCCATAAGAGTATCTTTAAATCCGCCGTGGCGTACATCCCGATCCCATAAGAGTGGGGGAAAACACACTCCGCTCGCTCGCGGATTGTAAATTGCGAAGCGGTCACTTGCATACACAATATTTCATAATACTTTCCATAAACAATTTCTTTCATATTACTTCCCGTAAAACAATTCCTTTCATATTATTTTCCGTAAAACAATTCCTTTTTATGTTATTTAAATTCCATAAATCTCAGAGGAACAAAACTACATATAACAAGGTTACATAACATATAATTCATTACGAGAAGAACACAGGGCATGATGTGGGGCCTAACTACTCGGACATAACAATAATAGCCGCTACGTACGACTCTCGTCACTTGGTACGTGCGTAGCCCCCACAAACAATTACACACAGCATATAGAACACCTATGGGGACAATTCCCTCTTACAAGGTTAGAAAGGAGACTCACCTCGCTCCGAAGATTCATACCCGGCTTCCAAGCCTCTATGACGACTTCAATGGATGCGCAACGCCCCCAAACTATCCAAATAATGATAAACCAATGAAAATATACTCAAATATTTGTTTTAAATTCAGATTATATAAATTCCCATCTCCGCTCAAGGAATTGACCAAAATGCCCTCGGGCCCACTTGCCCGGATTCCAAAATTTCTCGAAGATAAATTTTACCCATAACTTTACTAACTCAAATATACAATTTGTTACAATTTCCATGCTCAAATTCATGGTAAAAGTCAAAAATTCCAAGTTCGAGGTCTTCCCCAAAAATCCCAAATTTATACAAATTTTTCATGTCTAAATCCATGTAAGATCACATATTTAACTATAAAATAGGAAGAATTCACTTACCTTGTGTTGCTTGGTGAAAATCCTTCCTTGAGCTCTCCAAAATCATCCAAGCCAAATGAAAGAAATGGGCCAAAATTCGTGTTTAAAACAATCTGCCCATGCTTCATCAAGTTGTACCTTGCGCTTGCGCTATGCAGGTTGTACATCCTATTACAATTTTCCCTTGTTGAACACCTTCTGTTAAAACACCTATAACTCCTTTTTGAAATATCCAAATAACAAACGGTTTAAAGATTTAGAAACTAGACTCGAAGATCTTTAATTTGATAGGTTGTACACCATATAAATTTTTATATATTCCGAGATATGAGCTTCTAAAGTCGGCTTCATGCATCAGAAAATTCTGGCGAAACTGCTCTACCAGCCATCTTCAATCGGTCATAACTTCCTGATAAAATATTCAAATCATGAATGGTTTAATTTTCTGCAAACTAGAATGCGAGGTATACAACTTTCATGTTTTGCAAATATTCAGATTCCTTATAGATTATTATATATACGCTTCCAAAGTTAGCTCCTCGATGCATAAATTGTTGTCCCAAAACAGATTTGCTGCCGAATTTTCAGCAGTTATTTTGGTCCGAAATCCATTCCGTTAACCTTCCAAAATCAACCCGAGGCCCTCAGGACCTTAACCAATTATACCAACATATCCCAAAACATGATACGAACTCGCTCGAGGCCTCAAATCACATCAAACAACGTCGAAATCATGAATCGCACTCCAATTCAAGCTTTATGAACTTTGAAATTTCAAACTTCTACATCCGATGCCGAAACCTATCAAATCACGTCCGATTGACCCAAAATTTTGCACACAAGTCATATTCGACATTACGGACCTGCTCCAACTTTCGGAATTAGAATCCGATCCCGATATCAAAAAGTCAAACTCTCGGTCAAACTTCTCAAAAATCTTTAAATTTCTATCTTTAGCCAAATTACTTCAAAATGACCTCCAGACATCCGAATTCACTTCCGATCGCGCTCCCAACTCCATAATCACCACACAGAGTTATTCCCAGACTCGGAATCCCAAACGAACCTCTATAGCACCTTGCGTGCAGTTGTTGGCTGCTGATGTTGCTGTGTTCGATGGGAGCTGGATTGAAGATGTACATGCGTCCCGATTGTAGCTACCCCTTGTTCGTGGTAGCTTTAGATCTATAAAACTCTGTTTATGTACTTCAAACAGACGATGTATTTATTGCATTTCAGCTTTGTAAAATATATTCTTAGAAGCTCATGATTTGTACTACCAGTCCTTGGGAAATGGATAAGATTTAGTAAATTACTTTCATTTAATTGTCTTGTTAATATCATTGGAATTGGATAGTTACTAGTTGGCTTACCTAGCGGGTTGAGTTAGGTGTCATCACGATTAGTGGATTTGGGGTCGTGACAACAATCTTACTATACAAACTTATACAACATATAATATTACTTATACAAAAAATATACAAGTTTATATAACAAATCAAAAATCTTTCAAGTGTTTCCCTATATTGCAGTTCTTGTGCACGCTAGTATGTATATATATATATATGTCGTAAAATAGTCTATACACTTTAATTACACAAAATCACTTGGAATACATGAATGATACATTGGAAATACATTTCAGAATACATGATACACTCTAATTTATATACAAAATGTGTATATAATTTATATACACAATGTTTACATATTAGACAATACACATGTATACAATTTTGATACATTGTACAGACATATTATACATTCATGATACAAAGTACAGTCGAGATACACTCAATATATACTTTAAATACACAAGCACACTCGAGATAGGCTGAATGTACACTAATGATACACGGTCAAACTTATATACATATATAAATTTCCTACAAAACTATAGATTTTAAAATTATCTTGTATGTACGACTTTATACATGTTACACACACACATATGTTGCACTCACTATACACTAAGGATACACCGTTGAACTTAGGTTACAATATATATACAATATTTACACATTGGCAACTATATATCTATACTATATTAAAAGTAGGAAACCCTAACTTAAAAGTTAAATTATCTTTTTACCCTTCTTAATGAAAAACCTGAATAACCTAATTTAAAAAAACAAATGCATACAAACAGCCCCCAACACGTTTGATACTTCTCTCTAAAAGTCACAACCCTTCATTTAAAACTTCTCTTCAAATTCGATTAATATTTTGACCAAACTATATCTTGGACTGAGAAGAATACGTAAGAAAAGATTAATAAATAATCATGATCGGTTATTTCAAACTTTCACCAAAGAAGCCGTTAGAATTTAAAAAGTACATGGCTTTCGCTGATGCAACAAATTGAAATTCTCTTATGCTTACTTCATTGGTTGATCATCATTTCCGCACTGCCAAGACACGAAGTAAAAACAGGAGACATTCTTATAATTATATTAAGGGTGCAATTTGAAGGGATGCGCTTCTTCGGAAATTTAGAAGGTTATTCCCTTGCAAGACAAGACTTTGAGTATATGAATGACTATAGCGTCAAAGCAACAAATCACATAAGAAACTAGCGGGTTCTGTTTTCTTAAACTCACTCTTCTAAAAATTTTAATTCCGTAACTTTGTGAAATTAGAAACATTATATACAATTTTTTTTTAAATTGAGGAATGACATATATATTAGTTAATATGATAATAACATATTCTATTGCTAAAATAATTAAATTCATCAGTTGACTTATACTATGGTATATGCATAATTATGTGGAAGTTTACTTTCAAGTTGAAGGATGATACAAAGTGAACTATTATTTTTGGAAGATCATATCCAAACTTGAAAGTTTAAGATCATGAGATATAAATAATATTTGCATTTAAATATTATAAATTTTCGACACATGTGTTGTATGTGAATTTGATCCAAATCATTTGGTACACACGATTTTAGAAAATACAATCAATATTATTTAAATATGTTATTCTTTTTGAAAAATATGTTATTCTTTTTGAAAAATAGTTGATACCAATCATTTTAACCTCGACAAATAAGCAAGTCATCAGACGGTGATCCATATTGATCATTCACTAAAAAAAAGTTACTTTATTCTCATTTATATGTATTTACTCAAAAAGCTTTGTTTAATATACTATTTTATAAAATCATAGATTACATGACTTGATATACACGTGCAACGCACGTGCAGAAAAATTAGTATATATATATAGAGAGGTTGCTACACTTCGTCCACCATTAAATCCAAACCCATCATCAATACCCATTTCAGATGATCTACCCTCGTAAAATATCATTATGATTCAAACAAAGAAAAAGAAGAAGAAATATACAAAATTAAATACATAGAGATTGACCATAACATCTCATATCCTCACAAAATTACCATGCCACCAACATACACCTTCAGCAATGTGAAGAACTTGGCCAAAAATCTCACATATTCTACTATCACCTCTAGCATCAATTATTGTAGGATTAATCGAAGAATTAAGACTTGAATTGAAATATCAACAACTTTTTTATGCATGCGTATACTTTACCCTTATTATACCTCCTTAATATGAGATTACACTGAGTGTGTTATTGTTGTTATTGTTATTGATAACTTTATTTAGGTACTTAGACAAAATTTGTCACGACCCAAAATCCATTAAAGGTCGTGATGACGCCTAATACCGCTGTCAGGCAAGCCAAATTCACATGACCATAAAGCATCCTCCGATATCAATAGCCGAAATCCCACGAATTCGATGCCCACAACACACATCATGACGCATGTAAGTCATGTTTTAACTCTTGCAGTATTGCCACGACGGAAGAGATATGAAAAAATTCATAACCACTGGCCGAATCAGCAAATCATTTAGTCTCTTCTCCTGACAAGAACCATTACCTCATTCCAAACCACGCAACAATAATTGCTCTTTAATATACTTTACATAAATCCGATCGTACTGATCCCAGGTCCAATAATCTCGTCTCACCCAGCACAAGTCGTTCCGGCAATAAGCCACCAAAAACACTACCAAAAGTCTCATATGATATCATCATGTGCCAACAAACCACAAACTCGAATGTAATACATAAGGAAAACGAACTCTGGAAAGAACTACTCAACCCACGTAACTAATTAAACAATCAAAAGGGTGTTATGAACCTTCCTCAGAAGATGCGGGACAAAACACACAAGAATAGATATAGGGAACTGTGCTCAACATCACATTATTGCAGTGTGCAACCCGATCCACACATGATACCATTGCAGCGTGAAACCCCATCTAACCAACGTACCCATGGCGGCGTGCCACCCAATCCACACATAATACCTCGAGCCGTAACGCTAAAACTCACGAAATGCCCGAATATCAACCATAAGCACGCCAAGTGCACAATACCATCCCCGGGGAGACAGATAGCGCAATACGCTACAAAACTCAAGCACGACTAAGGTGAAATGAATGACCTGCATCTCGAGAGCCATCCTACTCGTATAACACCTCAAGTTACACAAGACCACCATACATGTGCAAATAATCAAGAGTCTCACTACCCACACGGCATAATAGAGTATTACATGAAGTAGCTGCCGACAAAAATAACATCCAACGCCCGAATAATCCTCCATAAGGAATGCTATGCTAAATGAACACACCCAGGCTGGTGTAGAGTACACATCCACATTTGGACCCATCAAAGGACCTCAAACCGATCCTGACCATACCATCCTTGAGAAAATACCCTCTCAAGGATTCACAATGACCTTTTTCCCATGACACACAAGAACAATCATCGAATCCGGAACAAACTTCCACAATTCACAACCAACTGAATAGAGCACCTTTCGGGCCTAAACTCTCACATTAGCGATAGTACCAAATCTCCATACTTGGTTTCAATCTTTAATCAATCAAGTGACTACATGTCACACTTATACAATCTTCCCGTGGGATACACCTCACGACCTTCCACACCAGGTAATAAGTCTGCACATCCATACCACCGGCCATACTAATGTTGTAAAGCAAATAAAAAAGCCGCAAATTAGTACACAAAGCCGCTGAAATGGAACATCCGACTCTAACTCCCGAGCCATGCTAAACCGAATATCACGCCTGAGCCCCTCAATGAATCTACAAACACACTCTCTAACTATAACAACCAAGGTAGGTGCATGTCTGGCCAAATCACTGAACCTGACGACATACTCTGATACTGACATAGTGCCCTGGCGCAGCTGCTCAAACTCTGCGCGCCATGCATCTCTGAGGGACTAAGGAAGAAACTCCCTCAAGAACATCTCTGAAAACTGACCCCATGTAAGTGAAGCTGACTCGCCCGGGCCACCCAACTCATATGCCCGCCACCACTAATAAGCTGCTTCCCGGAGCTGAAATGTGACAAAAGCAACCCCGCTCGTCTCCACAATACCTATAGCACGAAGAATGCGGTGACACTCCTACAGGAAACCCTGGGCATCCTTTGTCGCCAATCCACTAAAGGTAGGAGGGTGGTACTTCTTGTACCTCTCAAGTCTAAGCTGTTCTTCCTCAAATTCTGCTGCCCTAACCACGGGCTTAACTGGGAACACAGGTTGTGCTACCATGACACCGGGAACCTGACCCACATGATCTCGCTACTTTAAAGTGTGGGAGCCGTGAGTCTGAACTCCTCCCCCGGTCTGTGAAGTAGCTGGTGCACCCGGAATCAATCCTGCCCGAGTCAATGAACTAATTATACTTAGGAACTGTGCCAAGGTCTCCTGAAGTACGGGGGTAACAACATGCGTCTTTGGTGCCTGCCCCCCAGCTGGAACTACTAGAGGCTCCTCCACGGCTGCTCTGGTAGGTGTCCTAACTGCGGCACGTGCCCCTCGTCGACCTCTGCCTCTTCCCCTAGCGACCTCTGTCTCGGGGGTAACATCATCAGGAACCGTAGCTCGTGGCCTCACCATCTGTGAGAGAATGGAATGATCAATTTCAAACTTCAAGATCAAGAAACTCGCACGATAGTAATGAAGGAAATGTAATTGTCCTAATAGTTCGTTAGCCTCTCGAAGATACGTACAAACGTCTCCGTACCGATCCGCAAGACTCTACTGAACTCGCTTGTGACTCGTAGCACCTATGAACATAAAGCTCTGATACCAACTTGTCACGACCAAATTTCCCCTCCGTTGGGTATCGTGACGGCACCTAGTCTTAAGGACTATGTAAGCCTATTATTAACAAACATCAATTATAGTATAAGAATCGTTAAGTGTTTTTTTTAAAAATAAATCTCATCACTTTACATTTTTCCCAAAACCCGGTAAGTACAAGTCATAAGCTTTAAAGAAATTACACGAAAACTCCTAAAATATACCACTGTTTAGAAATAAGTAAAACAGTGTAAATAGAAAACATAAGAGGGTGACTCTGAAACCGCGAACGCTGAAGCGGTTTTACCTTGAGTCTCCACCATAGAAATCGCACTGCTAGCTATTGATCGACCGACTATCTAAAAACCTGGAATCTGCAAAAAAAATGTGCAGAAGTGTAGAATGAGCACACCACAGCGGTGCCCCGTAAGTATCAAGACTAACCTCGGTGGAGTAGTGACGAGGACTAGTCAGGACACTCACTGGTCTAATAAAACTAAACAAGTATGACTATAGGATTAACGGAAATATGATATACAACTAAAATCTACACACTACGTTTAGCAATACAGTAAATTTGATATGGGAGGAAAAATAACAAGTATCAGTGGAGAAACATGAAATAACACAAAAAGGGCGGGATAAAACACACTAAATCTGGAATGTAAATAAACAGCAAGGACAAGTAATGACTTCACCACTTCCACTACTTATGCATCAATTCAAAGTCGTCTCTAGGAGGTTTCAAACCTCGGACAAATCACCATTTCACGGGTCCCAATATTCAAACCCTAACACTTGGCATCTTGTGCCCTCATTCGAGTAATAACTGCACGGACGACTCGCGTGCCAATTGGGTCATTTACACACATATGGTAAATACAACGAGAGTGTCTGTACTTGACAACAACAAGGAACCCTTAATTCAATAATAGTGACTAACGGCGTGTATGCTTGTGCAGGTGTCCTAGCATGATTCAACCACCAATAAGCATAAGGAAAGAAAAAGGGAAACACGCACATTGTCTTCTCGCAATTTCCACACGAATAAACTCACACAGTAAGTGTTCCATTACACAATATCAACAACAAAGAATGCCCCCAGGCCAACACAATTATCGCAAACAATCCCTGACATAGCCCACCTTGTCTCGCCACGTGTGCAGTAGTAAAGTATATGCCCGCCTTGTTTCGCGACACGTGCATAAACATGTTCCCACCTTGTCTCTCCACATGTGCATAAACATGTTCCCACCTTGTCTCGCCACATGCGCAACCCACATATATATATCCCCCCTTGTTACGCCGCATGTTCATTATCAATAGAAAAATATGCCGCGACATAAACCTCGTGCAAATCCCCATGTGAACAACCGCATGGAAGAAACCTCGTGCATCACACAACATGTACAACAACAACAATGACAATAATACAAGAAACGATAAGTATATCAACTTAAGGACCTATGACCACAAGAAAGGCAAAGCTAGTTCACATGTAATAAACACAATAAAGAATGCTAGGCATATTAAGAACAACTCAGCAAGGAAGGAAAGTATCATATAACAGTCGTACCTAAATGCATGGGTCAATAAGAAATCAACAGGAACCTGATAACTCTATGTACGGTCAAGTCAACTAAGGTACAGTATATCCAAACTTCCTTTAAGGTCGGGTAGTTTCGAGGGTAATCAATAATTCCACTCAAGGACATGCAACATGAAAATAATCATAACCTTAGTTAAGACCAAACATTTATATGGTAAGATGAAGATAAGTACAACTATAGATAAGCAGTTAAGAAGACATATCATGATAATAAAAGGAGTAAAATCTTCAGATAAGTCAATTCGGAGCCAAGTAGGCAATGGGAGTAAATCCAAAGTAAGAAATTCTACATTTAGGCAAATAAAGATGAAACTAGAAATTAGGAAATTCAATTATGCCAGGAACAATTCATACTCAGCGAACATAAGGACCTAAGATTCCTAAAGAGAAACTTCTCAAAAATAAGTCCGAGCACGCACTCGTCACCTCGAGTACCCGGACTACAATCAACACAAAAGACTCAAATCCTAAGGGGTAATTCCCCCACACAAGGTTAGGCAAGATACTTACCTCGAAGGCGACAACCCGGTACTTTAAAATGGACTTCTCGGGTGAAAAGGCCTCCGGTCGGCTCCAATCCAACTAGAACAACCTCAAAACACACATAAACCGCATAAGGAACTATTTTGAATAATAAAGTTTCGATCTTTACAAGAATCTAAAAATCGACCCAAAAGTCGACCCCCCAGGTCCGCACCTCGGAACCCATTAAATTTTACAAAAATCCGAATACCCATTCCGATACGAGTTCAACCATACAAAATTTATCAAATTCCGATGTCATTTGATCCCTCAAATCATGATTTTTTATTTTAGAAATTTCCTTTCAAAACCAACATTTTCCTCAACATAAAACACAAATTAAATGATAAAAACAAAGACTAATTCATGGAATATATTTAATTCTAGTTGAATAACACTTAGCCAATAGATTTGTGTGAAAAAACCTCAAAGAATCGCCAAGAACCGAGCTCTAGAAGTCAAAATGTGATAAAAATGGCTTAACCCTCGATTTTGGAATATAATCTGTCTGCCCAGATTTTTAAGCATTATGATCGCGAGAGATTAGGTGAGATCGTGTAGAGGAAAATAATAACTGGCCTAAATGTGCTATGCGATCGCGTAAGTACTGATGCGATCGCATAGAAGGAAAATATGGCTACTGTCCAATTTGCACTATGCGTTCGCGAGATATAGCATGCGATCACATAGAAGAGATTATCTGCTGCCAAAGGCTACACTTTGCAATCGCGAAGCAAGGGATGCGATCACATTGAAGGAATTATTTGATGCGCAATTGAAAGAACTTTTCGAACGCGAGGGTGGAGGTGCGAACGCATTGAAGGAAAACTGGGTTTGGTCGCAGAACACTATGCGATCGCGTTCGCATCTATGCGATCGCCTAGAAGGAAGGACAGAAGAGAGAACAACAGTTAAGATTAGAAGAAATTTGACCCGAAGCCGATCCAAAACACACCCGAAGCCGATACAAACAAGTCATATAACCTAACACGGACTCGCTCGAGGTCTCACATCACATAAAACAACGCCGAAACGACGAACCAAACCATAATTCGAATTTATGAACTTTCAAATCTTTAAATATCAAAACTTGTGCCGAAA
The DNA here is from genome assembly GCA_005239495.1 of Nicotiana undulata. Lineage (NCBI taxonomy): Eukaryota > Viridiplantae > Streptophyta > Magnoliopsida > Solanales > Solanaceae > Nicotiana > Nicotiana undulata. Next base: position 15,147 of record ML265550.1, read on the forward strand.
CCTATCAATTCAACCCGTAATGATGTCAAATTTTACAGACAAGTCTCAATTAACATCCTGGAGCTGCTCCAACTCTCGAAATCGCATTCCGACCCCGATATCCTGAAATGTCAATTGTGGTCAAACTTTTCCATTTTCCAACTTTCGCCGAATTACCTCACATTACTCTACGGACTTCCTAAACTAATTCCGGATGCGCTCCTAAGTCCAAAATCACCATACGAAGTTGTTGACATTACCCAAATCTCATTCTGAGGCCGTTTGCTCACAAGTCAAACCTACGGTCAAATTCCACCGCTTAAGCTCCCAAAACTAAACGTTTTCTTCCAATTCGACTCTTAATCATCCGGTAACTGAATCCAACCATGCACGCAGGTCGATATACACAATGTGAAGATATTCATGACCTTACGCCACCAAACGGAGCTTAAATTCTCAAAACGACCGGTCGGGTCGTTACAGTGGACTCATATAAACTATCAATTGGTATCAGAGCATGTTCTTTTTAAAAGGTTAACACCTAGAAAGGATCTCAATGGCTGCTCCACCTAACTTTGAGGAAGTACAATCAACCTACAAGCCTCCTAGATTCAATGGTCAGTACTACGGCTGGTGGAAGACTCGTATGCATGATTTTATAATGGCAGAAGACTCTGAGCTGTGGGATGTCATTTGTGATGGTCCACATGTTCCTATGAAGAAGGTTGGAGAACCTGGTGTGATGGTGTCAAAAACCAGAAAAGAATACAACGATATTGACAGAAAAGCTGTTGAGAAGAATTTTCGTGCCAAGAAGATCTTGGTATGTAGAATAGGACCTGATGTGTACAATAGAATCTCAGCCTATCAATCTTCCAAGGAGATATGAGACGCATTGCAAACGGCACATGAAGGAACTACTCAGGTTAAACAGTCCAAAATTGACATGCTCGCCACTGAGTATGAGCTTTTCAGGATGAAAGATGATGAGTCTATACAAGATATGCACACTAGATTCATATATATCATAAATGAGCTTCATTCACTTGGAGAAATTATTCCTAGAATCAAGCTGGTAAGGAAGGTTATTAGTGTTTTACCTAGCTCTTGGGAGAGTAAGGTGAACTCCATCACGGAATCCAAAGATATACAAACTCTAACCATGGGTGAGCTGATTGGAAATCAGAAGACGTTGAGATGAAGAGAAAGAAAGACAGTGAAAGAAGAGAGCCAAAGAAGGAGAAGAACTGGTGCTCAAGGCTGAAAATAATGACTCAAGTGAAGAAGATAGTGATATGGCCTATCTCACTAAAAGATTTCAAAAGATGGTTCTAAGAAATGATGGTATACCAAGGAGAGGCAGTTCAAGTAAACCAAGGAACTATGATCTCTGTCACAAGTGCAGAAATCCAGGGCACTTCATCAAAGACTGCCGACTTCTGAAGCAGGAGCATTAAAAACACAACTCTGACAAAACAGCAAAAAGGAACCCGGTTTCTGACAAACGATTCAACCGAAAAAGTGCAGCTGACAATGTTCTGAAGCAAACTCTTACTGCATGGGGAGACTCCTCCATTGAATCAGAAGAGGAACCAGATGTAGGAAACAATTCCATGATGGCAGTGGAAATGAAGCAAAGGAATATGATTCGTTGTTTGCATTGATGGCTCAGTCCGATTATGATGAAGAGGATGACAATGATGAGGTAAATTTTAGGGATGTTCAGAGACATCTGAAGTCCTACTCTTCTAAGAAATTGATGTCATTAGCGAATGTTCTAATTGATGCATATTATAGTCTCGTTAATGATAAGGATGCCTTGACCATAGAGTTAGGAGATGCTGAACAATCTAGAGATGATCTGGTGGTCTGTGTGGTTGATTTAAAGAAGACCATAGATAATCTTGAAAAATAAAAGGAAGTTCTAACTGAAAAAATAAACAGTGTAGAAAATGAGAGAGATGACTTAATGGTAGTAGTTGTTGACCTAAAGGAAACTGTAAACAATCTTGAGAAAGAAAAAGAGGTTCTAACTAGAAAAATTAACGGTGTGGAAAATGAGAGAGATGACCTGACGGTAGTGGTTGTTGACTTGAAGGAAACCATAGAGAACCTTAACAAAGAAAAAAAATACTCTAGCAGAGAAAATTGCAGCTACTGAGCAAGAAAGGGATGACTTTTTGGTGGTAATGACAGACCTAGAGGAAACAATTGAGGGACTCAAATAAGAACATAGGCTTGTAAATGTTGAGAAAGGGGAGAAAGTAGCTAGTGAGACACATCAAGCTTGAAAAGGAATTGAATGACATGAAAACTAGTCTATGTGGTGAACTCGAGAAAAATAGGCAACTTCAAGATGAATTGGAGAGAGTAAAAATTGATCTTGAGAAATCTCTTAAGTGGATATGGTCCTCAGATGTTGTCACTACCATGTACTTTAACAATAGTGGAAACAGGAAGGGAATCGGGTTCCAAAAGGAGAAAATTTCTTACAACCCTCACAACAACTACGTCATTGTTCCGGATAAATGAATTTGTACCCACTGTGGGAACAATGAGCACTTCAAAGAAAACTGCCATGCCTGGGTTTAATATGTTCAGAAATATAAAGTATTTGCTGAAATAGTGACTACTAAATGGGGGCCAGGTACCACTTGATACACTCAAATTACACCTTAAAATAGTGTAAAGCGATCGATGTCAAATATAGTAACCCAAAAAGGTTGGGGTCGAATCCCACAGGGAATAGGTGTGAACCGTTTACTTGGGTAGTGTGATTCTTACTCAAATCGTATCTCTATCCCGTTAGTATAACAAGAATATGGAAATTGATTGTATGATAGTTTTAATTGAAATAGTGACAAATATGATTAATTAAAGTTGTGATTAATGTGATTAACTAAACCAAGGTTGTGTACCCTTCAATGAAATGTAATGCTAATAGGTATTAATATGATACGTTTCTAATGGAAGGTCCTTTAGATATGCAAATGATTTCTCAATGACTACCCATTATTTTCCAATAGTTGGGTAGTATTTCCTCTTTATGATTTTTCCAAATATAAAAGAGTTGCAATGAAGCAATCACTTAATGCCAAATAAAATCCACTTATTCCTAAGAGATTCTATTAAACAAGGTTTAAAGCCTTGAGTCTTTGATATTTACTCCTACCAATCCTAACTCACTTTTCCAAGCAAAGAAAGAACTTAATGGCATTTGTTAATGTTGCAACCGCCAACAATCAATGAAAAATGAGAAGTAAATAAATATCAACCAACCATTTTATATATATATATATATATATATATATATATATATATATATATATATATATATATATATATATATATATATATATA
>ML265550.1:24789-62824 GCA_005239495.1 Nicotiana undulata
CCCCCCCCCCCCACCATTGCAAGCAAATACCCACTGGAACGAACGGGGGTACACTAACAACAATCAAAAGAAAAGAAAAAAAAATCACACTAAAATTTAACCTAAACTAAAAGAAGTTACGAGAAATCAAAATTAGAAGAGGTAGACGTACCAGAGGATGAAGAAAGATGAGAAACAGTTGAAAGATGAATCCACAGGTCTTTGCTAAGGTTCTTTGAAATCAAGTAGTCGTTTCTCCTTTGTTCGTCTTTCTCTCTTCTTTTTTTTGGTTTGTTTTTAGTTTTTTTTTGTTTTAGTGTAGAGTGCTGCGAGTGTGGTCGTTTATGTTGAGCTATGTGAAGAGAGTAGGAAACTTACCTGGGCATATTGCGATGGGAAAGTGGCCGCATAACCTAGTATGCGACCGCATACTAGTTATGCGGTGGTGTATTGCTAAGGTTACCCAAGGTTCACAATGCGACGCACTATGCGATCGCATAACTGAAATGCGGTTTTGCATAGTGCACCTTGGCACTGCATTCCAGCCATCCAAAAGTGCCAAACTAACTGTCCAGGTTTGCGATAATAATGCGATTCGCATAGTGAAAATGCGATCGCATTTGTGTCGCAAACTGGACATTCTTTTTAGCTTCCCTTTCACTCGCAATTTTACCCTATTTTGTGAACTTTTGAACCACCTGCACTCTAACACACACTTTAAATTGCTAAATTAAATAAAATTAACAAAAGTGGAAATTTACAAGACAAAAAGGGTGTTACCACACATGGGTTGCCTCCCATGAAGCGCTTGATTTAACGTCCCGGCACGACGAAGTTGGCATTCTTTTGGATTCATTCATCAGCCGGGCATGGACCGTCTTTAAGAGCCAATTGCTCCACCACATGTCTTTCTCCATCAGTGCCCAAATAATGCTTTATGCGCTGTCCATTTACTTTGAAAGTGCGGATCCCATCCTCAGATGTTAATTCCACGGCGCCAAATGGGGACACATCTACCACTTTGAATGGACCGGACCATTTTGATTTGAGCTTGCCCGGAAATAATTTGAGTCTTGAGTTGAAGAGCAACACCAAGTCATCGGACTAGAACTCCCTTTTCAAAATCTTTTTGTCATGGACAAATTTCATTCTTTCCTTATACATAGCTGCATTTTCATAAGCGTGGAAACAAAATTCCTCCATTTCGTTGAGTTGAGTTAGTCTTAGGTTCGCAGCTTCAGTCCAGTCCAAATTCAACTTTTTCAGAGCCCACATGGCTTTATGCTCTAGTTCCACAGGTAGATGACAAGCTTTATCGAATACTAACCGGTAGGGAGAAGTACCAATAAGAGTCTTGTATGCAGTGCGGTATGCCCACAATGCGTCATCCAGCTTCCTTGACCAGTCGATCATGTTTGCATTGACTGTCTTTGCTAGAATGTTCTTGATTTCCCGGTTGGAGACTTCTACCTGGCCACTTGATTGGGGATGATAAGCTGTTTCCACCTTATGCTTGACACAGTATTTCTCTAACACCCCAGTGAAAGCCTTGTTGCATAAATGAGACCCACCATCACTAAGAATGACTCTAGGAGTGCCAAACCGCGTGAAGATGTTTTTCTTTAAGAAAGCAGTCACACTCCTTGCCTCATTGTTTGGAAAGGAAATAGCTTTAACCCATTTGGACACGTAGTCCACAGCCACCAGAATATACTTCATACCACTGGAGCTCACAAAGGGGCCCATAAAGTCAATGCCCCACACATCAAATATTTCAACCTCCAAAACAAAGTGCATAGGCATTTCGTGCCTCTTGGAGATTGATCCCTGCCTGTGACATTGGTCACAAGATATGACCATTTGGTTGGCATCATGATAGATGGACGGCCAATAATAACCACATTCAAGCACTTTTGCCGTCGTCCGATTACCTCCGTGATGACCACCAACCGGTGAGTCATGGCATGCCTTTAGTATTTGCATCATTTCTTCCTCTAGAACACGCCTTCTAATAATGTTGTCCGCATAGATACGGAAAAATAATGGCTCTTCCCAATAATATTGCCGACACTCTCTCAAGAACTTCTTTTTTTGGTATGCTTCCAAATCATCCGGGATGAGGTCACTAACCAAGTAGTTGACAATGTCGGCGTACCAAGGAGTGGATGAAGAAGATAATGCCAAGATGTGCTCATCAGTAAAGGAATCATTGATATCAAGATCATCCTTTGGTCGTCCGTCTTCTTCAAGTCTAGAGAGATGATCCGCCACTTGGTTTTCGATGCCCTTTTGGTCCTTGACTTCAAAGTCAAATTCTTGCAATAGGAGGACCCACCGGATTAGTCTTGGTTTGGCATCCTTCTTCGCCATGAGGTAGCGAAGAGCGGCATGATCAGTGTAAACCACCACCTTAGGTCCCAACAAATACGCTCAGAACTTTTCAAAAGCTTACACAATGGCCAGAAGCTCTCGCTCTGTCACCATATAGTTCATTTGCGCACCATTGAGTGTCTTGGTTGCATAATAAATTGGATGGATAAATTTGTTGTGCCGTTGACCCAAGAATGCTCCAATTGCTACACCACTGGCGTCACACATAAGCTCGAATGGAAGAGACCATTCCGGTGTGACAATAATGAGTGTCGTGGTGAGCTTCTCTTTGAGATCTTCAAATTCTTTGAGGCACTTATCATCAAACATAAACTTAGCGTCTTTCTCAAGGAGATTGCACATAGGATTGGAAATTTTGGAGAAGTCCTTGATAAAGCGCCGATAGAATCCGTCGTGCCCTAGAAAGCTTCGAATACCCTTTACCGATGTGGGCGGAGGAAGTTTGGAGATGATTTCAATCTTTGCCCGATCAACTTCAATGCCATGTTTTTATATTTTATGCCCCAAGACAATGCCTTCGTCCACTATGAAGTGGAATTTCTCCCAATTGAGCACGAGGTTGGTCTCCTCACATCTCTTGAGCACTTGTCTAAGGTTGTCAAGACAATGCACAAAAGAGTCACCAACCACCGAGAAGTCATCCATGAAAACCTCTAGGAAGTCTTCCACCATGTCGGAGAAAATAGACATCATGCATCGTTGAAAGGTAGACGGAGTGTTGCATAACCCAAACGTCATCCGGCTAAAGGAAAAGCTCCCACACGGGTAAGTGAATGTGGTCTTCTCTTGGTCCTCCAAGGATATGTTGATTTGATTGTAACCGGAATACCCATCGAGGAAGCAATAAAACGATCTTCCCACTAGCCGATCAAGCATTTGATCAATAAAAGGCACAGGGAAATGATCCTTGCATGTGGCATTGTTGAGCTTCCGATAGTCCATGCATACTCTCCATCCGGTGAACGTCCGTGTGGGGATAAGCTCATTCTTTTCATTGTGAATCACCGTCATGCCCCCCTTCTTTGGTACACATTGTACCGGACTCACCCATGGACTATCCGCAATGGGGTAGACAACCCCGACATCCAACCATTTGATTATTTCTTTCTTCACCACTTCTTGCATTGAAGGATTTAATCTCCTCTGATGTTCCACACTTGGCTTTCTCCCTTCTTCCAATTGAATTTTGTGCTCACATATCCCGACGGGGATTCCTCGGATGTCGGCAATTGCCCATCCAAGTGCTTGTCGGTGCTCCCGCAAGACATTCAACAATTCATCAATCTGCACATCATTCAACAAAGAAGAAACGATTACCGGTAAAGTGTTATTGGAACCGAGAAATTTGTACCTCAAGTGTGATGGAAGTGGTTTGAGCTCAAGTTGTGTTGGATCAATGATTGAAGGTTTTGCGGGAGGAGTAGCTCGATTCTCTAAGTCAAGAGAAAGCTTCTTTGGTGCATATGTGTAGGACCCAAGTCCTTCCAATGCGTTCATTATTTCAACATACCCCTCAATGTCTTCACCATCAAAGTTCACCAAGATTGCCGCCAAAGCCTCGCCGAGGCATTCTTCTTCCATCTTCATCTCAATAGCATCTTCAACCTCATCAACTACATCAATGACTGAAATTCCTTCGTAGGCACTTGGCAATTTTAAACCCTTGCTAGCTTGGAAGGTGACTTCCTCATCATTCACTCAGAACTTGATTTCATGTCGTTCCGAGTCCATTAAAGCTCTCGCCATCGCAAGAAATGGTCTTCCAAAAATGATAGGGATCTCCTTGTCTACCTCACAATCCAAGATAACAAAGTCGGCCGGGAGAAGGAACTTCCCCACCTTTACCAAGACATCATCAACAATGCCCACGGGTTTCATAATTGATCGGTCGGCCATTTTCAATCTCATGCTAGTAGGTCTTGGAAACCCCAATCCTGCTTGCTTATAGATAGCAAGAGGCATAAAATTTATACTAGCCTCGTTGTCACAAAGTGCTCTAGCAAAGTCTCTCAACCCGATGGTACATGGAATAGTGAATGCTCCCGGGTCTCCCTTTTTCTCCATGGTGGTTGTAGCAATTATCGAACTTACCCGATGAGTCAAGTTTACCACTTCATGCTTTGTAGTTCTCTTCTTGGTCATCAAATCTTTCAAATATTTGGCAAACCCCGGCATTTATTGGAAAGCCTCCAAGAATGGGATATTTACCCATAATTGTTTCAAGATGTCATAGAACTTTTCGAACTTGCCATCGTCCACCCTTCGTGCAAGCCTTTGAGGGAATGGAGGAGTAGGTCGAGGAATTGGTGGAGGAGCTTTTGGGTCTCCTTCACTTTTTCCTTACCCTCTCCCTGTTTTGCTTCTTGGATCTTTACCTCATGAGAGGGATTCTTAATTTCAACCACACTTGGCAACTCAACTTGTGTTTCCACTTCTTGATCGTGATTTTCTACATCAACCACTTGCTCACTTTCATCTTGGAGCACCTTACCGCTTCTAGTTGTGATGGCCATGCAATGAGAAGATGGTCCGCTTGCACCACCTTTTGGGTTGACCACCGTGTCACTAGGAAGAGTACCTTTTAGCTTGGGATTTTGTTCTCGTGACAAATCCCTCATTTGCATCTCGAGCTTTTGAATGGAGGAGGTGTGTGATCCCACTACCTCGGACATGTTTTTCATTGTTGCATCACTTAGCTCTTGATTTTGCAAGATTCTCTCAAGCATCCCCTCCATTTTGGACTCATTCGAAGGTCCCTCCTTGTATTGTGAGGAGTTGGAATAATACCCTCTTGGTGGAACATAAGGATTGGAACTTCTATTGGCATAATTGTTGTTGTTGTTCCAAGATCCTTGACCACTTTGATCATTTCGCCAATTTTGTTGGCCGTGCCCTTGCGTGTTTGGCCTCCAATTATTTTGTTGGCGAAAACCACCTTGAGAATTTTGGACATAATTGGCTTCTTCAAAATATTGACTTCCCATCGATTGCATGTCTTACACCATATTTACCTTTTTTGCTTGACTCTCAGTGAACATCTTTGTTAACACATCAATGTTGGTAGCAAGACCGGCAATCAATTGGTCTCTCTCTTGATTCTCTTTAATCATGTTGGTAAGAATGGAGTACCATAAAAAATTCCACCGCTAGTATCCTCCGAATGCCATGCTTGATTATGCTTTGCCATTTTGTCTAGAATTTGAGTAATCCTAGCGAATGACTTGTCCATGAAGGACCCATCTGCGGCATCTTTAGCAATGGACTGGGATAGTGGGTCCAAACCCATATAGAACTTCTCCATCAAAATATGGTCTGGGAACCCATGGTTTGGTGATCTCACTAGGTATAGCTTGAAGCGGTCCTATGCCTCGTGTAAGTGCTCCCCTGGCAGTTGCTTGAAGAAAAATATTTTGTCTCTGAGCTCTAACTTTTTGCTATCTAGGAACCACTTTGCTAAAAAGGCTCAGACAAGCTCAGGCCATGTTGTGATAGTTTGAGGAGGTACGTTTTGAAGCCATTTTTTCTCTTCTCCCGCCAATAAGTACTTGAATACCCGCAACCTCAAAGCATCATCTGTCACATTGGTTTGTTTGTGCATGGCGCATACACCCAAGAAGTTCCTTAGGTGTTGCATCGGATCATCATCCATTGAGTTATAGAAAAATCCTTCCGCCTTGAGCATTAGAATCATTCCATGATCCACTTTGAAAGTAGATGCACCAACCACCGGAGGGAGGATAGCATTGGTGTCGTCAATATATTTTCGATGTCGGCGAAAGGGTTCTCCTCTTCATCATAATCAACGTTGGCCATTGTCACCTAGTACACCAAAAAAAGCGAGCAACGTGTGATGGAATATAAAAAGATATAAAGTAAAGTACACACTATCTAGTAATTTCAAAACCGTATTCTCCGGCAACAGAACCAAAATTTGATACGCTCAAATTATACCTTAAAATAGTGTAAAGCAATCGATGTCAAATATAGTAACCCAACAAGGTTGGGTTCGAATCCCATAGAGAATAGGTGTGAACAGTTTACTTGGGTAGTGTGATTCTTACTCAAATCGTATCTCTATCCCGTTAGTGTAACAAGAATATGGGAATTGATTGTATGATAGTTTTAATTGAAATAGTGACAAATATGATTAATGTGATTAACTAAACCAAGGTTGTGTCCCCGTCAATGAAATGTAATGCTAATAGTATTAATATGGTACATTTCTAATGGAAGGTCCCTTATATATGCAAATGATTTCTCAATGACTACCCAATATTTTCCAATAGTTGGGTATTATTTCCTCTTTATGATTTTTCCAAATATAAAAGAGTTGTAATGAAGAGCAATCACTTAATTCCAAATAAAACCCACTTATTCCTAAGCGATTCTATTAAATAAGGTTTAAAGCCTTGAGTCTTTGATATTTACTCCTACCAATCCTAACTCACTTTTCCAAGCAAAGAAAGAACTTAATGGCATTTGTTAATATTTGAAACCACCAACAATCAATAAAAAATGAGAAGTAAATAAATATCAACCAACCATTATATATATATTCAATGTTAAATACCCAATAACATAACACCCATTTAGGGTCCACAACCTTAGTATTTAAAGCTAGCTACTCATGCTTAAAGACAAGAAAATAAGAGTAATAAATGTCATAAAGCTTACAAAATACAAGAATCTTCACTTCTAAAGCTTCCAAAAAAGAGAGGAATATTCAATGAGTGTATTGTAGCTCAAAAACCAGACAAGAATGACCCACAAAACCCCAATAAATCTATTTATAGTGGGCCGAAATTCGGGATAAAAAACGGACAAAAATGCCCTTCCAGGTCAATTATGCGACCGCATTCTTCACGAAGCCATCGCAGATACAAACCCTAGTTTGAGGTGCGTCGTCGCATTCATGTTGTGCGGTCCGCATTGTTGAAATGCGACCGCATAATTGCATCGCATTTTTGAGCTCATCTTTTGGCATTGGAGGTTTGCGGTCCATTATGCGGCTCGCAAACCTGTTATGCGATCGCGTAATGGACTGCGTTTTTGCATTTGAATTTTTTCCAAACAGTCTGTTGAACTATGCGGTCCACCTGCGCATTATTCGGTCCGCATAGCAGATATGCGGTCCCCCCTTGTTGATTATGCGATCGCATCTTGTCTTTTTCTTATCCTTTTTAGCTTTTTGATCTCACTTACATGTTCTTGAGTTTCAAACCTCATGCACTGCAAAACATCAAAATTCCATAAGTATAAAAGATAAATGCACTTAAAAATAAGCTAAAATCTAAGAAATTTGGTATTAAATATGCCAAAATTCTCCGGCACATCACCACTCGCAAAAATCGCATCTTGCCTACATGGACTAGAAAAGCTCTCATTCACCCTTTTCCTCATTACAAGGGACCCAAACTAGTTTGGGTTCCTAAATCTAACCCATAATTTATATGTGCAGGGAACAATGAGAGGAAGTGGACCGCAACGGATCATGGACAATGGATGCTCAAAGCACATGACTGGGAACACCATGGATTTTCTCTCACTGAAATCCCTGCTATGAGGGAATGTATCCTTTGGCAATGGAAAAATGGGTACATTCTCGGCGTCGGAAAGGTTGGAAAGTCTCTTTTTCTTTCAATTGAGAACGTGTACTATGTGGATGGCCTGAAGTACAGTCTCTTGAGTGTCTCTCAAATCTGTGATAAAAGGGAACAAAGTAGAGTTCTTGTCTATAGTGTGCACAATTACTAATCTGGTAACTGGTGAAGTGGTTTTAGTAGCCAAAAGATACCAGAACATCTATGTTACTGATTTTGAATATCTGCAAGCTGGTGATATGAGCTGCTTGAAGGCAGTTGATGATGATGCAGAACTGTGGCATAGAAGATTAGGGCATGCAAGCTTCTCACTTCTGAATAAATTGATACAGAAGGACCTGGTTCGTGGCCTGCCAAATTCAAGGTTCGAGGAGCAAAGAGTGTGTGATGCATGTGCTAAGGGAAAAAACATGAAATCATCTTTTAAGCCAAAGAAGGATGTTAGCACACCAAAACCACTCGAACTCCTTCATATGGATCTGTGTTGTCCTATGAGAATACCAAGCAGAGGTGGAAAGAAGTATATTTTTGTGATTGTAGACGACTATTCAAGATTCACTTGGACACTGTTTCTTAGAACAAAAAATGTACCTTCAAAGTATTTGTGGCCTTTGTCAAGAAACTATGATCTTTGTCACAAGTGCGGAAAGCCAGGGCACTTTATAAAAGACTATCCACTTCTAAAGCAGGAGCACTACAAACACAACCCTGACAAAACAACAAAAAGGAACACGGTTCCTGACAAACGATTTAGCCAAAAAAGTGCAGCTGACAATGTTGTGAAGCAAGCTCTTGTTGCATGGGGGGACTCATCCAGTGAATCAAAAGAGGAACTAGATGCAGGAAACAGTTCCATGATGGTAGTGAAAAATTAATCCAAGGAATATGATTCATTTTTTGCATTGATGGCTCATTCCGATGATGATGAAGAGGATGACAATGATGGGGTAAATTTCATGGATGTTCAAAGAAATCTGAAGTCCTACTCTTCTAAGAAATTGATGTCATTAGCGAATGTTCTAATTGATGCATATTATAGTCTAGTTAATGATAAGGATGCATTGACCATAGAGTTAGGAGATGCTGAGCAATCTAGAGATGATCTAGTGGTTTGTGTGGTTGATTTGAAAGAGACCATAAGTAATCTTGAAAAAGAAAGAGAAGTTCTAACTGGAAAAATAAATAGTGCAGAAAATGATAGAGATGACCTAACAACAGTGGTTGTTGACTTGAAAGAAACCATAGAGAACCTTAGCAAAGAAAATAATACTCTAGTAGAGAACATTGTTGCTAATGAACATGAAAGGGATGACTTTTTAGGGGTAATCACAGACCTAGAGGAAACAATTGAGGGGCTAAAATCAGAACATAGGCCTGTAAGCATTCGAAAAGGGAACGAAGTAGATAGTGAGACACACATCAAGCTTGAAAATGAATTAAATGGTGTGAAAACTAGTCTATGTGGTGAACTCGAGAAAATTAGACAACTTCAAGCTGAATTGGAGAAAGTAAAAATTGATCTTGAGAAATATCTTAAGTGGACCTGGTCCTCAGATGCTGTCACTGTCATGTATTTTAACAATAGTGGAAACGGGCAGGGTATCGGGTTACAAAAGGAGAAAATTCCTTACAACTCTCACAACAAGTATGTTACTGTTCCAGATAATTGGCTTTGTACCCATAGCGGGAACAATGGGCACTTCAAAGAAAACTGTCATGTCAAGGTTCAATCTGTTCAGAAAAACAAAGGGTTTGCTGAAAAAGTGACTACTAAAGGGGGACCAGGTACCACTCGCAAAAATCGCTTCTTGCCTGCATGGACTAGAAAATCTCTTATCCACCCTTTTCCTCATTACAAGGGACCCAAACTTGTTTGGGTTCGTAAATCTAACCCGTAATCTATATGTGCAGGGAACAATGAGAGGAACAAGACTACAATGGATCATGGACAGTGGATGCTGAAAGCACATGACTGAAAACACCATGGATTTTTACTCACTAAAATCCCTACAAGGAGGGAATGTATCCTTTGGCAATGGAAAAAAGGGTACATTCTCGGTTTCGAAAGGGTTGGAAAGTCTCTTTCACACTCAATTTAGAACACGTACTATGTGGATGGCCTGAAGTACAGTGTCTTGAGTGTCTCTCAAATCTGTGATAAAGGGAACAAAGTAGAGTTCTTGTCTAAAGTGTGCACAATTACTAATCTGGTAACTGGTGAAGTGGTTTTAGTAGCCAAAAGATACCAGAACATCTATGTTACTGATTTTGAATATCTGCAAGCTGGTGATATGAGCTGCTTGAAGGCAGTTGATGATGATGCAAAACTGTGGCATAGAAGATTAGGGCATGCAAGCTTCTCACTTCTGAATAAATTGATACAGAAGGACCTGGTTCGTGGCCTACCAAATTCAAGGTTCGGGAGCAAAGAGTGTGTGATGCATGTGCTAAGGGAAAAAAACGTGAAATCATCTTTTAAGCCAAAGAAGGATGTTAGCACACCAAAACCACTCGAACTCCTTCATATGGATCTGTGTGGTCCTATGAGAATACCAAGCAGAGGTTGAAAGAAGTATATTTTTGTGATTGTAGACGACTATTCAAGATTCACTTGGACACTGTTTCTTAGAACAAAAGATGATACCTTCGAAGTATTTGTGGCCTTTGTCAAGAAAATCCAAGTGAAGATGGAATTGAAAGTTGCCTGACAATGCCAAATTTGATGAGTTTTGCAATGAAAATGGGATTGCTCATAACTTCTCATCCCCAAGGACTCCATAGCAAAATGGTGTTGTTGAAAGAAAGAACATAACTCTAGAAGACATGGCACAGACAATGCTTATTGACAGTGGAATTGGCAAATTTTTTTGGGCAGAGGCAATAAACACTGCATGCTACTTGGTGAACATGTGCACGATCAGGTCCCTCTTGAACAAAACCCCTTATGAGATACTCAATGAAGAAAACCAAAGATAACTCATCTGAGAACCTTTGGATGCAAATCCTATGTTCTCAACAACGGGAAGGACCAGCTTGGGAAGTTTGATGCAAAAAGTGACGAAGGAATATTTCTGGGATATTCCTATCAAAGAAAAGCCTACAACAAAAGGACACAATGTGTGGAAGAAAGTGTTCATGTGATATTTAACGATACACCTTCCTCTAACAAGGAAGGAAACAATGATGATCAAGATAATGAACCACTTTTGATTCCTAGCAAAATATCTGATGTTTCAAATGGCAAAGATGATATGATGAGTCAGATAAAGGAGGAAAGTGAATACAATGCAACATACTCTTCCACTTCTCAAGAGGAACATGGTACCACAATCACTACCACTGAAGCTGAAAAAAATAAGTTGGAGATGCAGTGCAAGGCACTCCACAAATAGCAGAACGAGGAGTGCAGGGAAACCCATCTGATTTACCAGTTCTTCTGCCAATGAGATTCCAGTACCAAATTAGAAACACAAAAGCTCCCATCCACTTGATAATATAATCACCCCCATTGATTCTGGAGTCCAAACAAGATCAAAAACCAGAAATTCCCTAGCCTTCTCAGCCTATTATCCCAAATAGAACCCAAAAATATCAAGGAAGCCTTGAAGGATGCAGATTGGATTACGGCTATGCAAGAGGAGATACATCAATTTGAAAGAAACAAGGTATGGCACCTGGTACCTAGACCCTCAGACAGAACCATCATAGGGACCAGGTGGGTGTTAAGGAATAAGATGGATGAACATGGAAATACTACAAGGAACAAAGCAAGGCTTGTTGTCCAAGGATACAATCAGGAGGAACATATCGATTATGATGAGACTTTTGCCCCAGTTTCTCGCATGAAAGCTATTAGGATCCTCATTGCCTTTGCATCATATATGGAATTCACCTTATTCCAAATGGATGTGAAGAGTGCCTTTTTGAATGGTTCTCTTAAGGAATAGGTCTATGTTAAGCAACCTCCAGGATTTGAATGTCATGAACATCCTGAATATGTATTCAAATTAGATGAGGCACTCTACGGATTGAAGCAGGCCCCTCGAGCATGGTATGAGAGGCTATCCAAGTTTCTCTTGGAAAATGGTTTCACAAGAGGAAAGATTGACAATACATTGTTTTTGAAGAAACGGGGAAGGAACCTGCTCATCGTTCAGGTTTATGTGGATGATATCATATTTGGGGCTACAGAAGATTCACTATGTGAAGAATTTGCTAAACTCATGGGAAGTGAGTTTGAAATGAGTATGATGGGGGAACTGAACTTCTTCCTGAGTCTGCAAGTGAAGCATCCACAAAGGGAATGTGTATCTGTCAGCAGAAATACATCAAAGAACTTCTGAAGAGGTTTGATATGGAAGCATCAAAGGTGATCGATACCCCTATTGCTACTGCTACTAAGCTGGACATGGATGATTCTGGATCACCTGTAAATCAAACAATGTATTAGGGAATCATTGGATCTCTGATCTACCTTACTGCCAGCAGGCCAGACATTGTATTCAGTGTGGGATTATGTGCAAGGTTTCAATCAAATCCTAAGGAATCTCATCTAAAGGCTACTAAGAGAATTCTCAAATATCTTAAGGGCAGACAGGACCTGGTTCTATATTACCCTTCAACTGAAAATTTCAACCTTATTGGTTATGCTGACGCTGATTATGCAGGTTATCTGGTGGATAGGAAAAGCACATTTGGAATGGATCACTTCCTTGGATCATTTCTAATCGCATGGGGTACAATGAAACAAAACTTAGTGGCTCTCTCAACAGCTGAAGCTGAATATGTTGTTGCTGCCTCGTGCTATGCTCAACTACTATGGATCAATCAACTATTAGAAGACTTTGGAGTATACATTGATTGTGTAACACTTCTATGTGACAACACAAGTGCTCTCAACATGGCAAAGAACTCGGTTCAAAACAAGAGAACCAAACACATTGATGTGAGACACCACTTTCTCAGAGACAATGTGGAAAAAGGACTTATTTGTATGAGATTTTGCTGCACTGAAGATCAAATTGCAGACATCTTCACCAAAGCTCTAAGCAGGGAACACTTTGAGAGAAATAGGATGGCACTGGGGTTAATTAAATCTACTTGAGAACCTGGTTCTCCTTATATGGCTATGAAAGTCATACTCAAGTAAAATTAGCTAAAGTGTTTTTTGACCATGTCTAACTCACATTTATACCGTCGTCGGTAGACACACATGATGATTAAAGAAGCTAAAGGTACAATGTTGAACTGTGAAAGAGGATGCAAAATCCTTTTACAAAAATAGGTTAGGAACCTGGTTCCTGTACCACATGTTAGTAGTAATGTGTTTTTCTCAAGCTTTTATCAAAAGAGAACAAAATTAATTCAACTGCCACATCATCCGACTTTTCAGAGCATGTATATCACGTATTGTTTCTCAAATCCCTTCACCTCCTCTGCACGTTACGTATTCCCACAAACCTACCATCGTTTCGGAATTCTTCAGAACCCGTTCCTCTCCCCTCTCATTATTAGACCTTCCTTCCATAAAACCCTCTCACTCCCAGAAGTTCTGAACCATTATCTCCCATTGCATCTCTACAATTCTTTTCAGAACCTTCTACCTCATCTCTCACAATGGCCGACGAACAATGATGTTTTATACGTCAATACCACACAAGAGGGAGGGTGATTTGTGTGGTATCCAATTTTCGAGTGTAGTCTTTATAGAAGAACCTTGTTCTTCTAAGTGTTCCAAATTCTATAGTTTTCGGAAAAGTAATTGCAGAATTTAAAGAACACAACAATTTTACGTGGAAAACACCTGGCTCAAAAGTTGAAAAAAGCACGACCTACTTCCCAGTAGGATTTTCCCAAACTCTTCACTATGTCAATGAGACAAACAACATTTACAAAATAAACTCTTTTGTAAACCTAAGGACTAACTCTAATCCTTTTTTTGGCAAACTAGCCTCTAGCTAATTTCGACAAACTTCAAGTTAACTCTAACTTGAACAGTGTGTACCAATTACAATTGCTTCTAGATAAAGCTGAAAGATACAATATGTAATCACCTACTACAACCAACTAGACTCAAAAGACAACAGATGGAACTGGTTCCTCTAGCTGGTTCAAGTAGCTTTTATGTCGCACAAGGATTCTGCTTGCAAAATTGTTTTGATAATTTTGCTTTCAGTTCTTTTTTGACTTCAGTGTTTGTGCGTCAATTCTTCAGCAGGAATGCTTCAACATTTTATAGAGTCGGTAGTTGAGATGTTGTTGTTCAGTTCTAATGCAACTCTTCCTTGGTGGAAGAGTTTGTATTTATCTCAACTTCCTCGATCTTGTTTATGTCCTACTTGAAATCGAAGTCCATCTCCTTATCAATTTGCAACCTTTTCTCTTAGGAGATAACCTCTTAGTTCATAGATAATATTTATCTCCTGTGCATGGACGCTTCTCGTGCCAATGAGTGTGTTTGACTATGTTTGCCCTGATGGACCTGGTTCAACTAGGTTGGCATTTGTCAATCTTCAAAACCATGCAGTGACTTGATTCAACAAATTCTCCCTTTTTGATGATGACAAACTCTGTACATACTTCAATCCAACATAGACACTATGTATAGTTTTAAGCATTTATCATAGAGAGACCAGGTTCATTAGGTTATAAATATCACAAACTCTTTGAAATTTTGAAAGCACATATCTTCCCCCTTTTGGCATCATCGAAAAGTTGCAAAATGATAAATTTACCAGAAGTATTAACAATTACTCATGGTCATTGAGGCAACTGCAGGTGCAAAACATGGATTAATCATCAAAAGAAACCAATAAATGTAAGCTATATAAGAAACTGAGACAAAATCAATAGCCAAAAAGCAAAATTCATTGATTAGATAGCAGATCAGGCACCATACACAAAAAGAATTAAAACAGTCGCAACCATGAGAAAAACAAAAAACAAAAAGCAGAACGAGATAAGACAATTCCCAACTGGGTCATAGAGGGGGTATTTTGGTGGCACTGGACTCCTAAGGCTGGGAAGGGGCAGAAGAGGTTGTGGTCTTGGCTTAAAGAAGGGAGAGCATTTGATGAAGAACACCCTCATTCTTCTCCTTTTCTTTGGCTAATTCAGCTTTGAGAGCATCCCGCTCAGCTTCAACTTCAATAAGGCGAGATTTCAAACGAATGATCTCCGCATCCTTGAGCTCACCTTCCTGCACAAGCGTCTTGACCTTGCTATTAACATGCAGTTTCCTTGATGAACCAGGTTCATCTTCAAGAATATTAACAATGTAGTCACAGGTCAGCAACGTATTCTTCCCAAAGTAGTCCTTAGCAGCAGCCATTTCAGCATTCTTCACTAGAACCTTGAAATGAGCAAGCACATCAGTCAGGATAAACCCATAAGGTATAGTATGTGACTTGGCTCACAACCCTATCCAAGAGTTGGATGATGAAGGCAGGACAATTGATCTGTTTACCCCTGTACAAGCACTCCATGAGTGTGACATCTATGTAGCTGGCAATGTGCCTTCGCTCTTGCCTAGGTAGCAAAATTTTTATCACAAACTCAAAGAACAGTTTGTGCTGAGGCCTCATCTCACTCTTAAACACTGCCTTGGGCTCTATTTCTTGCTCATTCTCATAGAAAAACTTGGTGATTTGAAGAGCTGAGGGCAAACCATCCAGAGTAGGCCACCTTTGCATTGTGTAATCATCATAACCCTCAGAGGGGATATTCAGTATTTCCCCAAATTCCTTTGCATCAAACGAAATCTCAACTCCTTGAACCTTGGAGGATACCCTGCCATCTTTGACAACTGCGTTGGCCATAAATTCAACCAACTCATTCCTAGCTAGCCTTCCCTCAAGGTGAAGAACCATGTCCTTCCACCCTTGCACATCCAAGGTATCCATCAAGAAAATCATCCCTGATTCCTCAAGGTCTCTAAATAGCTTCCCCTTCAAGATAATACGCTTTCCAAACATTGTGAGTTTGTCAGTCTCCTCACCAGACACTTCCACTTCTTCTCCACTCCATTCCTCATCATCAACAATCTTTACTTTCTTTGACTCATACCTGGTCCTCTTTGCAAATGTTGAGGGTGTGGCAGACACAGATGTTGACTTCTTGGAAGAAGCCTTAGCTTCCTTGGGTTTTGGTGTCTCAACCTCAACTTGTGATGGTTTCTCCTCCTGATGGACCAGGTCCATCTCATCGTCATCAACAAGAATTGCATCAATGGGCTCTTCAACTTTTGCCTTTCTCTTGGCAGACTTCTTCTTCTTGCTCTCTCTCAAATTATTTTCCAATTCTTCTTCTCCTTGCCTAACAGTGCTCCCAGTAGCACGACTCTTTGAGGCAGGAACATCAGCAGAAGATGAAGCTTTCCTCTTCTTGGTTGGAACATGGGTAGTAGCTTTCTTGGATTTTGGAGTTCTCTTCTTTTTGGGATTGTAGGACTCCCCCAACTTTTTCAGCATCTCAGCCAACGTTTCCTCAATAGATGAACCAGATTCATCTACTGCTTGTTGTAGGCTTTCCAGACCTGCTGCTGCTTCCCCAGAATTGCTTTCCCTAAAGCTTTGACACTTTCCTCAACAATCACAAGAGCGGGGCCACAAATAGCCAGAGTGGCACCTTCCTTCCCAAATCCCCTTTCTGAACTCCCTTCTTCCTTTCTCTCAATGTTTATATTTTTCCCAATTTGTCTTCTCCTATCCGGTACCTCTACATCCACTATCGACCCAATCAAGATAAATATGTTTTCAACCACTTCAGTTGCAGACCCAACTTCAAGATTTCCCTTTTCAGTGTCAGATGAACCTGGTGCTTCATCCTCATTTGCAGATTTGAAGGACTCACTAGAGGATTCAGATTCTTGGACCTTGCTAGCTTGAAGTATCTCATTTAAATATTTGGCACGAGAACTAGATGCAAATGTTTTCCTGGCCAACACCTTTACTCTACCTTGTCTAGGAGCTAGAGTGGGGCTAGGTGTAACAACTGGGACTGATTGGGGTGAAGGAGTGGGTTCAGGGATAGATTCAGGAATTGGAGGGTTTTGAGGAACTAGTGGGAGAGTGTGAGCTGTATACAGATGGAGAGCTAGAACCAGTGTCTTCAAGACCGGCCCCATAGTCAGGGGTGGTTGATGAAGATGAAGCAGGGGGTGGTGTAGAAGACATTGTCATGAAGATTTTGGGGAGAGAAGAATGTTGATCACTTTGGTATGAGAGGAATGATGAACTTGATTCGACGATTATGTTTTTGAAGAGGGGAGGTAATGATGGCCTTTTAAAGATGTGGTTATTAATTGTACAACGGGCATAATTCTTGGGTAAGTGGAAGTCTAATCGCTGCAGGAGTGTCAGTGATTAGACGGTTATGACTCCCTAATATCTAGGCTAATTAAGGTTCGATGGGACTCTTTGAAAAGGGTTCATTTTTGGATAAGTACTAAAAATTTGAAATGAACCAAATATAGATAGAGTCTTGCTCACGTGTGACTATAATTATTTCAATAAGTGTATGGTGATGAGCACGTACCTTGTCAGTCAGATGAACCAGCAGCGATGAACCAGGTTCATCGTGTTATAGTCTTTAATTTGCCTCAATTTACAAAGATAAAAAAATATCATTAGCAACCAGGGAATCATATTAATACATGGCAAGAGAGTATGGTAGTAAAGTCATTATACTGAGCAACGATTTGTCTGGTTAGTTACCTATTTTAGTGTTTCTAGCCAAAAAAATTTTAATTTTTGTTTTTCAATTAGGTGATCTTAATCATCCCTAATTCAAGCCTGTTTCTCTCAAAATGCTCCCTACTTAGTGCCTTAGTAAAAATATATGTAATTTGTTTGTCACTAACACATAATTCGATTGTGATAATTCATTTTTCATAGTTATCTCTTAGGAAATGGTGTTTGACATCTATGTGCTTGGTTTTCTTATGATGAACCGGGTTCTTTGTCATGCTAATTGCACTAGTGTTGTCACAGAAAATAGGAATGCATCCAACCTCTATACCAAAATCCATGATTTGTTGCTTGATCCATAGCAAATGAGCACAACATGAGGTTGCAACCACATATTCAGCCTCAGCAGTAGACAAGGCTACTGAATTTTGTTTCTTGGTGGCCCAAGACACAAGGAAAAAGCCCAAAATGTGAGCCATACCTGAGGTACTTTTCCTGTCAACCAGGAAACCTGCATAATCTGCATCAGCATATCCTACAAGGTCGAAATTACTACCTTTAGGATCCCAAAGACATAAATTAGTAGTGCCCTTCAGATATCTCAGAATTCTCTTCACTGCAGTTAGATGGGACTCCTTTGGATTTGCCCGAAATCTAGCACACAATCTTACACTGAACACAATACCAGGTCTGCTGGCAGTGAGATATAATAAAGACCCAATCATCCCTTTGTATAGCTTCCGATCAACGAATGAACCAGGTTCATCCACATCTAATTTTGTAGTTGTGGCTATGGGGGTGTCACTTGCTTTTGAGTCTTCCATTTTAAATCTTTTGAGCAATTCCTTCACATATTTTTTTGATGGATCATTGTTCCATTTGAGTTTTGCTTGATTTGCAAGCCTCGTTTGTATCCATGTTCTAGCAGGAATTTTGATAGTCGCTCATACCATGCTCTTGGTTATTGTTTGAGTCCATTCAAAGCCTTGTCAAGTTTGTATACATGGTCAGTGACTCCTTGCTTTCAAAACCTGGAGGCTGTTTGACAAATACTTCTTCCTTTAGATAGCCATTGAGGAAAGCACTCTTTACATCCATCTGATGGAGTGTGAATTCCATGTGTGCAGCAAATGCTATAAGAAGTCTGATAGCCTTCAATCTTGCCACAGGAGCAAGGGTCTCATCATAGTCAATTCCCTCTTCTTGACTATATCCATGGACAACCAGTCTGGCCTTGTTTCTTGTAACAGTTGCATCCTCATCGAGTTTGTTCCTGAAGACCTACTTTGTGCCAATTACTGATCTATCTAGTGGTCTGGGTACCAAGTGCCATACTTGACTTCTTTCAAATTGATTCAGCTCTTCTTGCATGACATTTACCCAATCAGCATCCTGTAAGGCTTCACCAATGTTCTTTGGTTCGATCAAGGATAGAAAGGCATCAAACGCACACAGGTTTTTCAAAGAGGATCTTGTTTTGATTCTGGATGTCAAATCTGTTATGATGTTATAAAGAGGGTGAGAACTCTGATATCTGTGTGGTTTGAGAACCAATTGTTCACTTCTAGATGATCCCATGGAGTCATGTTGTTGTGGAACAGGATCAGGGCCAAGGTCTAGAGTAATTTGCTGTTGAGTTCCCCCTGTCATGTTGCTTGGGGTAGTTGGACCTGGTCCATCACCTGTTCCATCTTCCATATTTGCTTCAATTTGTTCACTGCTTCTGACCAGTCCAAGCTCCTCATTTTGTGGTTCCTGTCTCTCAGAAAGAGTGTTAGTTTCATCAAAGACAACATGCACACTCTCTTATACACACATAGTTCTTTTATTATATACTTTATAAGCTTTGCTATGTGATGAATATCCCAAGAATACCCCCTCATCACTTCTGGGATCGAATTTACCTAGGGAATCTTTGCCATTGTTGTGCACAAAGCACTTGCATCCAAAAGCCCTAAGATGGGATATGTTGGGCTTTCTCCCTTTAAGTAATTCATAAGGAGTTTTCCATACCAGTGGTCTGGCCATGCATCTATTTATTATGTAGCATGCAGTGTTTATTGCTTCTGCCCAGAAGCTATGGGGTAGTTTGCTAGAAAGAAGCATGGTTCTAGCAATATCTTCAAGAGTTCTGTTCTTCTTTCAACAATCCCTTTTTGCTGTGGGGTTCTAGGGGCAGAAAAGTTGTGATTTATACCATGTTCTTCACAGAATTCAGCAAACTTTGCATTCTCAAATTCAGTCCCATGATTAGATCTTATTGATGCTAGTTGATTTCCTAACTGTTTTTGAGTTTTTCTAACAAATGAAGTGAACATATCAAATGCTTCATCTTTAGATGTCAGAAATAAGGTCCAAGTGAACCTTGAGTAATCATCAACTAGCACCATTACATATTTCTTACCACCTCCGCTCAGAGTTCTCATAGGACCACATAAGTCCATATGAACCAGTTCCAACGTCCTGGTGGTACTGACCATTTTCTTGCTTTTGAATGAGGATCTTACCTGCTTGACCCTTGCACATGCCTCATAGACTTTGTATTCCTTGAACTTAATGTTAGCAAGCCCTACCACTAAGTCCTTAGAGACTAATTTGTTAAGCTAATTTAGACTCGCGTGACTAAGTCGTTTGTGCCAAAGGAGGGGATCACTGTCCAACACACTTAAGCAAGTGAGTTCATTTTCAGATAGTGTGGACAAGTCTATGACATAGATGTTATTCATTCTTTTCCCTGCAAAACAATCTTGTCAGTTAGCAGGTTAATCACAAAACATTTTTTGGAAGTGAAAGCAACCAGGTTACCTCTGTCACACAATTATAACACACTGATCAGGCTATATTTCAAGCCATCTATCAAGTACACATGTTCAATGGAACGTGTGTCATCCTTACCTACCTTACCAACCCCAATAATTTCACCTTTCTTTCCATTTCCAAAGGAGACATTTTCTCCTTTGAGGTTTTCAAGTGAAAGGAATTGTTCCTTGTTCCCTGTCATATGTTTTGAGCAGCCACTATCCAAGTACCAAACTTGGCTGCTTCCTCTCACTTGAACTTATGGTTCTTCATATGATTCCTCATCAGATTCGCCAATTTCCATGAGCGCCTGTTCTTCATTCTCACCATATTCTTATTCTTCATCTGAGCTTTCCCCCCAAGCAGCAACCATAGCTTTTATTGTGGTTTTCTTGGGTTGGATCAATTCTTCCTATTCCTTCTTTCAAATCTCTCCTTTTTCCATTCCACTTCCCACTGAGGACAGTTCTTGATATGGTGGCCAGTCTTTCCACACTTGTAGCATCCCTCGTTGGTTGGCCTTTCTGGAGCTTTTGCTTTGTTGTAGTTTCCACCTCTAGAGATGCCCTTCTTCCTTATGAGAAAGTTTCTGAATTCTTTGGTAATCACGGCCATCTCGTCTTCCTCCAGATCTGCTCCCTCAGTGATTCTCAGTGCTAGACTCCTTTCCTTCTTTGGAGCATCCATTTTCATTGTCTGCCTTCTAAGTTCATAGGCAGTAAGGTTTCCAATTAGCTCGTCCAATCTGAGGGTTGCTATATTTTTGGATTCCTGGATAACGGTGATTTTACTTTCCCAGGAAATTGGTAAGACCCTTGTCAGGATCTTCTTTACCCTGTCCTCTTCAAGAATGACTCTACCAAGAGACTTAAGTTCATTTGTCAGAGTTGTGAACCTTGTGTACATCTCTTGGATTGTCTCTCCTTCTTTCATAGTGAAGTTTTCATACTGAGAGTATAGTAGAGTACCTCTTGATCTTTTCACTTGAGGTGTTCCTTCGTGGGCTACTTGTAAGGTATCCCAAATTTCTTTGGCAGTGGTGCAACTTTGAATTCTACTATACTCGTCTGGACCTAGTCCACAAACTAGCCACTTTTTGGCCTTAGCATTTTTCTCCCATTTCTTCAGATCCTCAGCAGTGCAGTCAGCTCTAGTTTTTGGTACATCTACTCCTTCAGCAGTCTTCTTCATGGTGGCTAGAGGACCATCAGTGACTATGTCCCAGAGTTCATAGTCTTCTCCAATCAAGTGATCCTTCATCCTATTCTTCCACCAGGAGTAATACTGGCCATTAAAGAGTGGTGGCCTTGCAGTTGATTGACCCTCCCAGTTTCCAGGTGGTGCACTCATTTTGATCTTTTCCAAGATGTTAGCCTTATGAAGGATAACCTGCTCATATACCCATTAATGTTTTATACGTCAATACCACACAAGAGGGGGAGGGGGTGATTTGTGTGGTGTCCAATTTTCGAGTGCATTCTTTATAGAAAAACCTGGTTCTTCTTGGTGTTCCAACTTCTACAGTTTGCGGAAAAGTAATTGCAGAATTTAAAGAACACAACAATTTTACGTGGAAAACACCTGGCTCAAAAGGTGAAAACAATCACGACCTACTTCCCAGTAGGATTTTCCCAAACTCTTCACTATGTCAATGAGCCAAACAACATTTACAAAATAAACTCTTTTGTAAACCTAAGGACTAACTCTAATCCCTTTGTGGAAAACTAGCCTCTAGCTAATTTTGACAAACTTCAAGTTAAGTCTAACTTGAACAGTGTGTACCTATTACAATTGCTTCTAGATAAATATGAAAGATACAATATGTAATCACCTACTACAACCAACTAGACTCAAAAGACAATAGATGGAATTGGTACTTCTAGCTGGTTCAAGTAGCTTTTATGTCGCACAAGGATTCTGCTTGCAAAATTGCTTTGATAATTTTGCTTTTAGCTCTTGTTTCACTTCAGTGTTTGTGCTTCAATTCTTCAGCAGGAATGCTTCAACATTTTATAGAGTCGGTAGTTGAGATGTTGTTGTTCAGTTCTAATGCACTCTTCCTTGGTGGAAGAGTTTGTATTTATCTCAACTTCCTCGATCTTATTTCTGTCCGACCTGAAATCGAAGTCCATCTCCTTATCAATTTGCAACCTTTTTGCTTAGGAGATAACCTCTTAGTTCACAGATAATATTTATCTCATGTGCATGGACGCTTCTCGTGCCAATGAGTCTGTTTGACTATGTTTGCCCTGATGGACCTGGTTCAACTGGGTTGGCATTTTTCAATCTTCAAAACCATGCAGTGACTTGATTCAACAAACAATCTTCTCTTTCTCCTGCCATCAACACCACTCCCACATCTCCACATTCCTTAGCATCACCACCAGAAACCCACTTCTCCACTACTCCTGAAACCACTGTACCCACATTCGTTTCCTCTTCATCTCCTGTCTCCCTTACTCCTCCGTCAAACCCTGCCTCACTTCCATGTGTTGCAACTTCCGACTCCCCAAAGGTTAACCCTACTTCTCCTCCTTCTTCTGATCAAACCAAAGAACATTTGGAAAGTGCTACCCCTCAGGCTTCAGAGGTCTCTGAGGAAGATCCCGATCAGTACTTGAACTCCTCCGTTCTAGACTCACTTGCTCCCATGGAGTAACCACAAAAAGAAGCGGCGCAAAATATCATGGCTATCGCTGTTGAGAGTCTTACGAATGAAAGAGCCTCCCCTCTGCCTGAGTCTCAGGGGGAGGAAACTCAATTTTTAGAGTATGAAGAGACTATGGTGCTTTTTGAGTCTCCGGTTCATGACAGAGTCACAGAAAAACCTGTTGGAGAACCTGATTCTCCTTCAGCGGAAACAAACCAGGAGCTTATTTTCTACACCAAGCCTTTGGAGTCCATTCCTCCTATTGCAGTACCTTTTGACGAAGATGATAAAGATGAAATGGTCCTCAGTGCCCGTTTTAAAATTCGCAAGCCAGCAATTACTCCTGAGTCTTCTTCGAAGCGACCCACTACCAGGTTGCAGAAGAAAAAGTCTTTTGAGTCTGCCTTGCAGAAGAGTAAGAGGAGTATTAAGAAAAAGAAGAAGAGGTTGATGGAACAGGGGGAAGTTGTGGCTGACAAAAAACATTCCAATGGTTGAGGTTGATGAAGATGTTGTAGAGGAACCTAGTTCCTTAGTGAAAAGATCTACAAAGGTCCAAAAGTCTGTGGTTGGAGCTTCTGAGGAAGTTGTGGAAAAACAAAGTGGAACATCCGTGGAGAGTGGTGGTAAATCTAAGAAAATTGTGGCTGAGAAAGGGTTGTCTGAAGGTGATATTGTGGCTGTTGAGAGTGGGAAAGGGAAGTCTGTTGAGAAGTCTAGAAAACGAAAGAGGGAAACTGTGGGGGGACCCGGTTCAATGAATACCATACCAAGTGACAATGGACTTGGGTAGGAGAGATTGAGAACTCAGAAAGTCTTGTGGGGTCGTATGTTTGACCCGAAAATCTCGGAGATGGCAGGAATGAGGCAAGTTTTGGAGATGGTGGAATTCCAGAAATGGAGTCTTCTGTTTAAGGAGGATGCAAAGTATATGAAGATGAGGTGAAAAATTTCTATGCAACTCTCTTCACTGTTGAAGGGGATCATATCTGCGTGCTAGTAAATGGAGTTGACATTGTGCTTGACGCTTCAGCATTGGGGAAAGCTCTCCAAGTTCCGTGTGAAATGATGTCCTCGGTCAAGAGTGCTTGTGGAGCTAACTTTAGGAGAGATATTGTGAAAGAGAAGGCTATCTAGTAGGGGGAACGGGTGCATAAGAAGGCACTACTTCTGGTGTATCAGCTTCTCTTTGAGCTGGTCAATAAGGTTCTCTTACCCCGTGCTGAGAGGAGGTCTATAGCTTCCAAGTCTGACCTGGTCTTGATGGAGTCTCTTGATGAGTTCACAGCGATAAATCTGCCAAAAATTATGATAGAACACATGCAAAAGGTGGCGAACTTTCAAGATGGCAATCATGGGCTTCCATACAGATTTCTCCAAAACAACTCTGGAAGAGTGTGAGTGTGTAGAGAAGGTTGGGGGAATTACTTCGACAATTTCTCAGCTGATTAATGCTCAGAATGCTGCTACTGAAGTAATTAGAAGGTTGAAGGCTCAAAATGCCATACTGGAAACTCAACTAAGTCAAGCTGTTGGGGCACCTGGATCTGTTAATTCTTCCTATGAAGAAATTGCTCGCTTGAATAAGGAGAACGTTGAGCTTAGGCAACAGGTGGAGAACCTGCGGGAGAAACTGCTTGAGGAGCATATGTCTGCCAATGCCCGCATGGACCTGGTTCTCAAAATCATTGTTGCCTCCTCCCCCAAGCCTTCCTCTTCTAGTGCCCCCAGGATCCTCTCAGTGACCAGTTATCTTGTGTTCTGATGTTTTGTGGTTGTTGTTTTCTTTTTGGCTTTTTTTGATGGTATGTTGGATTTCACCATTGCTGCTCCCGTTGAATCAGTCCAAATGAGTCTTTGCTGTCATGGCAAAGACTTATGTGTTTTAAATTTTATTATCAATGAAACAACTCTACTTTTTCTAGTGCAATGCTTGTTTTTCTTCTGCTTCTCTTTTATATCACGTTATGTGCACACATGGGGCATGAGTTAGCTGTGTTAGACTTCTTTATGCTTTTTGTGCATGCTTATGTATTTTTAATGATGCTAAAAGGGGGAAGAACTGAGTTACCTTGAAAATTGAAGCAGGTGTTTAGGGGGAAGCATAGCGTCAGGGGGAACATATGAGGTTACTGGTACTTTATCTGGTTAAGTTAAACTCTATAAATAGTCATCAATTTTAAAAGTTTGTCATCATCAAAAAGGGAGAAATTGATGCGCTTAAGGGTTCTTAGTCTTATGTTTTGATGATCTAACAAACTTTCTGTCTAGAACTAGATAAAGGACCTTATGCATGCCTGGTACAATCACTCAACAATGGACTTAAGATAATTTGGGTAGTGTGACTTTGGATTAACAAGAACCAGTAACCAGTTTAGGGACCCGATTCCTTGGTGTTTCCTTGACAGAAGTACAAGTCAACTCTACAGCTGGAAAGCAACTGCAGAAAGTGACTGCCTGCAACTGTGCACGCTACAGTGCAGAAACAGTGCAGCAGTCACTTCCCATTGGGAAGAGGCTTGTACCAACTAACAATGGACATCATCCTTGGGATGTCTTTGAGGTATAATAACATGGTGCAAGACAACAATATACTCACTTGAGCATTTAGTGATATTCTCTCAAGCATTAAAGATCTGATCTAGCATTGAAGTCACAAGTGTGTCAAGAACAAGAAGACAACTCCACTACAGACCAGTTTCACAACGAGTCTATGTGTGTCTTTAATGGAGTTGCAATCTTGTGTTTTGTTCTTCATTGTAACTTCTATCTTGCTTTCTTAGAAGCTTTGTTTTAGGAAACTCAAAATCATAAACCATCTGAGTTTGTGTTATGACTAGAGTAAGTCATAGGTTAAAGTCTTTGTAACTAGTGAGTGACAAAGTGGCTTGTGGTAAGTGCATTACAAGTTAGTGAGATTGAAGTCTTTGTAATAGAGTCATTACAAAGTGGCTTGGAATAGTGTAGTTACAAGTTAGTGAAGTCGAAATCCTACCAGTGTAGGTCGTGGTTTTTGTCCCCTTGAGTTGAGATTTTTTCACGTAAAAATCATGTGTCTTATTGACATACTGTTTCAGTAGTTAGCACTGAGAGAACTGATATAGGACCAGGTCTCTATATAGTTGATGGACTCATATAAACTATGACAAGGTAAATAACAATTACTGAAAAAAACGATTTATTGTGTCATGAAATCTTGATCCGGAACCTCTGTTTTTGTCCATCTCCGCATGTTCATTGGATCCTCCTCTATTTAGCTGTCTAGTTCGTCGTGACATTGATAGAAACGTAGTAATATAATTACTGACTTTTTCTTCCAGAAGCTAAGATACAACCTCAGGGAGCCACTTTCTGCATAAACATTTTGCTACAGAAATTTGTCTGTTTTGCAAATATCAACACTTCTGTGACATTATCATAGGAATTCCTCCTGCTATTTTTCATTGGCATTTTTCGTACTACTATTTATACTTTTGCACATGAAAAACAATAATAATACCTCAATCCAAGTTTACTATATAAAAGATTTATTTGCTCCATTTTACAATTCTTAGTCCATGACAACCTCCCAAATCTTTTTTTCTTCATTACAGTTTATGGACATTGTTAAAAGAAGAAGATTTTAAAACTATTCTTTTTCAACAGGTTAAATCACAGTATTACAAATATTTCGCGTGGCTGCTAATTCGGTTCTGGAAATAGGTATCAGCAGCTGTTGTGGGTGCCCTCAAGAGTATTTGGAATTAATGTCATGACAAGAGTAGTATTTTCAAGTTGTGGTTGCTCATGTCCTTCTGGTAACTGTCTTCGGATCCTGGAGTTGGGAAAAAACTATTTGTTCTGAACGATAAAGATGTAGCTTTTACCGGCTAATATGATCTTAGAGCACTCACAATCAAATTTTTTAGTAAATTTCTTAACATATAAAAAGGAACTAAGCAAAAATTACTGGGTCCCCTAATCCCGTACACGGTACTCTAGATCTGTCACTGTCTTAGAGATCCCTATAACAACTAGTTGCAAAATGACGGGCTTGTTTGATTTTTCTTTTAAATATAATACTAGAGTCTGGATGAGCTTCAACTTACCTTGATTATTTCACCTAGTCAGTTAATTCTGAACTTTAGAAAACGTCGAGCAATGTAGTGTCGACATGTGATCAGCTAATCAGTTGCTTTTTTTCTCCTTTTCTTACCTCCTTTTTTCTGTCAATGAATACTATTCTTTCTCCAGCTTCAATTTCTTTTCGAGTCGTCCTTATTTTTCTTTACGTAAAATTTATCATGTATATTTCCTTGCAAACCTAAAATACGTAACCAGTGTGCCTCCTTTCCAAATGATTAAACTTTTAGACAGGACAACACAAAATAATCATCGTTTCGAGAGAAAAATGTTAGAATACGTACACCCACAAACACAATATTTTGCGTGTTTGGAAAAAGAATGTAAGGTGGCATGTTACAGATTTAGAATAAGTATGTAACAAAGAGTATTATTATCGTTCAAGTTTTTACGATATTCACTCAATTCAATACTCAAACACTTTCTATTCGCATTCTTAATTGTCTTATGCATTTGCTTTTTTTCTTTTCTTTTTACGAAATAAATTCGCCCACGATATCTGTTTAAACAATTACAAAGACCAATCATGTATATAGTTTATATATCCAGTAGTACTTAAAATGAAATCCATCAGATTGCCAACCCTTGAACGTACTACTTGATTTGTGTACTGCAACTCTATGTCAACTGTACTTGCAGTGCTAGTACCATCTGCACTTGGAATTTTTCATTCATCCAATTTCTTTAAATAAAAGGAAATCTTTTAATTAAATTATCTTTTGAATCGATGCATCCATTCCTATTTGCTATGCCTGTGGTCAACTTATCCCTCGTCATTCCAAGTTATTACTAGTACTAGTTAACTAGTTGACTTATAATAATTTTTTGTCATCTTCAAATATATAATTTTTTTAAAGAAACTTTAAGAATCTATACGTGTTAATTCACGCTCAAAATTAAGTTCCTTTCACATTCGTTCCTTCATATAAATTGAGACAAAATGAGTATATTTTTCTTGAATATAACTTATGACCTATATCGTAGGTCGGTGTAAAGAAATTTTTATACTATTACCTCATTTAAAGGATATCTACCCATAAATTTCTTCAAAATGCGGGTACGTACTCCAACAGATAAAGATGACCTAATGGCGTAAATATATCTCAAATTGACACAATACATATAACTTAAAATCTTTTTTTACCTTGATCGGCAAAAGAGGTAAAGTGACTCTTCCTGTTTATTGAAAGGCAAGTAAATCTTATAGGCGCATTTAATAAACTGCTAAAGACCTAATAAAATCTCGATTAAAAAAACTGAGATAGTTCCAGAACTTGGGAAGACTACGCAAGGGAATTAGTAGCTAACATCAATCACAAAAAGTAAACGCTACAACATCTCTTTATAAGCCAATCTCATCGCATGCATATGTATATGCAACAAAAATCAAGATAGTCGTAGTAATTCAATTCAAGAAACGATCACAGTTTAGGCAAAGATGGGGAGCAAATTCGTGTGGAAAATTGTTTTGCTATTGGTTTTTATTGGGTGGCTCTTCATCTGGATAATGTTACCTACAAAGACTTACAAAAATTCATGGACTCCCCAGCTCAAAATCAAGCTCAACTCCACATATTTCAGAGAACAAGGTAGTAATTAATTTAATTAGCTTACTCTATAATTTCTTCCCGTTTTTCCAAGTTAATATATATAACGCCAAATCTGAACCATTTCCTAAAGTTGAGGAGCATATTTGTACCTTTGCCCTAAACCTAATCGACACTTCTTTACTGCAGGGATAAATCTTCTTTTATTTACATTTCCTATAATGTTGATAGCTGCTCTGAGCTGCATCTATCTTCATCTTTACAGCAAGTCAAATTCTGATCAGAGGTAATTATTTAATTTCATCTTCTCGTTCTCAGCCATTAATATTTACCACGTACGTTGGAGGAACAAAAAGATAACATAATTATATACTATAATTTGGTGACTGGTTGGTGCATTTTTACAGTAATAATGGCAATAAGGGCCAATATTTTCGTTCATGGAAACGGCCGATGCTTGCGATGGCTCCTCTGGGAATTGTGAACGCCGTTGAGCTTGCCTTTGCTGTTATGTTTATCGCCCTTCTAGTTTGGTCTTTAGCTAACTACGTCTATATCAGCTTTGGTAATCTCCATATGCACAACGCTGGAGAGAAAGTGTAGGTTTTTCTACTTCTTAAAAGTGTAGATATAGATGTAAATATATATCTATGTTCCGCGTATATATTAAATTAACATCCGCTTATTCTTATCGGTATTTTGGGTTTGCAGGTGGATGGCAAAGTTTCGAAGTGTATTTTTAAGGCTTGGCTACATTGGGAATATTTGCTATGCGTTTTTGTTTTTCCCTGTGACTCGTTTGTCTTCAATTTTACCGCTGGTTGGGCTAACCTCAGAATCAAGCGTTAAGTATCATATCTGGCTTGGTCATGCCTCAATGGCTCTTGCCATTCTCCATAGTGTTGGCTTCGTCATATACTATGCCGTCTCTCATCAAATGATAGAGGTTTGTTGACATATATCCTTGACAATATTGTTTTAGTTTTTTGAGCTCTTAGTTATTGCTCCTTCGGTTTCAACAAGAATGAATTTATTACTCCTATTTAATTAGGGAGTTAAATAACTTTTTTTTACCATGTTTATTGGTAAATAGTTTTTAAATATTTTGAATTGTTAATTCATGTCACTTATAATAAGTACTTTTTATGTAGTTTTTAAATATATAAATTTTGTTTCAAATTATAACTTAAAGAAGCTATGCGGGAACTCACACAAAAAATTAGCCAATTTGATCATCGTACTCCGAAAAGGTTCGATGATATGTAACGGAGGGAGTATATCTTTGGACGATATATTGACCGGCAAACGACTTTAGGGTGATTTCACGTGAACTTGTTGTTTCCAGTTCCAACTATGTTATGTATATATATGTAAACAAAATACAAAATGTATACAATTAATCCTACAACTAGATCTTGGATTTGCCTCTGACTTTAATTAGTCCTACAAGTAAATACAATTTTCTTGCAGATGTTAGAATGGAGCAGTATCTACGTATCCAACGTGGCTGGAGAAATTGCTACCCTGGTTGCAATAGCAATGTGGTGTACTAGTTTGTACAAGATCAGGAGAAAGATGTTTGAAGTATTCTTCTACACACATCAGCTCTATACTCTCTACATCTTCTTCTACCTATTGCATGTTGGTGCTGCCTACACATGCATGATCCTCCCTGGAATATTTCTCTTTATGATCGACCGATACTTGAGATTCTTACAGTCTAAACAAAGGGCTCGATTAATTTCTGCACGACTTTTACCTTGTAGCGCTTTTGAACTCACCTTTTCCAAGAATCCAGGTGAATATAATCTTTATACTTACCTAAGCATGATAATTAGTTACCTTTCCAAATTCCAAGATGTTAAATTAAGAAGCTAGCTAGTTATTATGTATTATACGTACTTATTTTCACTTTACAGCATTGACGTACAACCCTACAAGCATCTTGTTTGTGAACGTCCCAAGCGTATCCAAGTTGCAGTGGCATCCATTTACTGTAGTTTCTAACAGTAATTTGGAGGCAGATAAACTAAGTGTTGTCATTAAATGCATGGGAAGTTGGAGTCAAAAGTTAGAAAAACAACTTTCATCTTCTCCAGATCATCTTCAAATCTCAACAGAGGGACCTTATGGACCTTCATCATCTCATTTCTTAAGGTAAGTACCAAGGTGGAAAACCTATACATATATATACAATCATCCATGTTAATTAGTTAGGTGATTTTACCTCAAGACCTTTCCTTAGCTTGTTCTTATTTTTCACCATGCATTCGTGTTTTTATATTTGTTTCTTTTATTCATATGTTTTACTTAAATTTTTACTTGAGATATCATGCGAAATCTTTGGTCTAGTATAAAGTACCAACCATGACATTTGCTAATGATCTGCGCGCTTTGGTTCTTTGATCTTTAAGGGGAACAATTCTCTTTGTCTAAATATGTACTCCCTCCGTCCCACCTCATGACATGAATAGATATTTATTTGATTGAACAAAGAATTTATAAAAAAATACTTTTGAAACTTGTGGTTTAAACCACGTCATAAACATTTTTCTATGGGTAAAACGAAAAGTTTAAAGTTCAATACGTATCTTTCATTTTTTATCTTTTTTGGGACAAGCTAAAATAGAAAGTGTATCATATAGTCAAACTACTCTTGATTCATGTTCAAAATCTGCTCGTTGAACACATCATATTAGTACTTGTTGCTCGACTTGATGTGAGTTTGGGAGTGAAGTTGTTTCTACAGATCTCTTGTAATTCATGATCAATTTAGCTTCTATACACTACTAATTTTTTCACTAGGTCCTTTAAAAAATAACTAAACGCAATCATCCATAATAAGCAAGATTATTAAGCTGGAAAATAAGATATGACATGTTATATAGATGTTCTTTACATTATCGGTATGTATAAGTTAAACAAACAAGGCCAAAAATGCCCCTCAATAAGGAGAAAGTAAAAGAATAATTACAGTTCTCTCTCCTCTAATGTTGACATAGAAAATCATGGGATCTTCATGTAGTTTATATTAATTCAAGGTACTTAATTTAAAATACAATCATCCATGTTAATTACCTCGAGACCTTTCCTTCTTATTTTTCACTAATGCATTCGTGTTTCTATATATTTTTTTCTTTTATTCATACGTTTTACTTATATGTTTACTTGAGATATCATGCGAAAACTTTTGTCTAGTATAAAATACCAACCAACATTTGCTAAAGATCTGCGCGCTTTAGTACTTTGATCTTTAAAAAGAAACATTTCTCTTTGTTTAAATATTACTCCCTCTGTCCCACTTTATAAAAGGATATTGATTGGACACATAATTTAAAAAAGAAAAATACTTTTGAAACTCATAGTCTAAATCGTAAAACAAAAGTTTTAAAGTTAAATACATTAATATTTCATTCTTTTTGGAATAGATAAAAAATGAGAGTATATCATATAATCAAACTTCTATACACTTAATCTTAGTAGTTGTTCTCGACTTGATGTAAGTTTGAGAGTTAAATTGTTTCTCCAGATCAGTTGTAATTCATTACTATAAATTTAGCTTCTATAAACTTCTAATGTTTTCACTAGGTCATCTGAGTAATAACTAAGTCGTCCATAATAAGTTAAACTGGAAAATAATATATGTGCTTCCTGCTACAATAAAGTAAAAACCTGATACTATAAAAGTTGTTTGCACTATCGCTGTATGTAAATTCAATTCATAATTCATAGTTATGCATTATTACAAAGATTTTAACGAAAACAATGTGGCATTGCAGTCGAGAGTGCCTAGTGATGGTCAGTGGAGGAAGCGGAATTACTCCCATGATTTCCATAATCCGAGAGATCATTTACAGAAGCACACTACCCAACACCAAAGTACCAAAGCTGATCCTAATTTCAGCTTTCAAGAACGCAGCTGATCTCACAATGCTAGACCTTTTGCTTCCTGTCTCCACAACTCTTGCTGATATTTCCAACTTGAATTTGCAAATCGAAGCCTATATTACTAGAGAAAACGGACAAGAACATAACATTGAAAGTGCCCATCACAAGCAACTCATCCAAACAATAGTGTTCAAACATAATCCAAATGACTCCGCCATTTCTGCAGCCCTTGGCCCAAGCAGTTGGCTATGGCTCGGCGCGATAATTTCGTCCTCTTTTATCATGTTTCTCCTTTTGTTAGGCATTGTCACACGTTACTCCATATACCCAATTGAGCGCGATGGCAGGCTCTATCATTACAGTGCAAAAATCATTTGGGACATGTTCTTGGTTTGTGCCTCCATTTTTATTGCCACCAGCATCATTTTTATGTGGCAAAAAAGG
This sequence comes from Nicotiana undulata, assembly GCA_005239495.1. Lineage (NCBI taxonomy): Eukaryota > Viridiplantae > Streptophyta > Magnoliopsida > Solanales > Solanaceae > Nicotiana > Nicotiana undulata. Next base: position 57,896 of record ML265550.1, read on the forward strand.
GACAATGAAGCTGAAGGGAAACAAATTCAGAATGTGGAACTACCTACCCCTACAAGTTCACCTGCAGGTTTATTATGTGGTATAGAAAGGGAACTTGAAAGTCTTCCCCACCAGTCTCTTGTTCAAGCCACTAGGCTACATTATGGTGCAAGGCCTGATCTAAAAAGTGAGTTTACTAATTCTTGTTGGCTCACTCATTCAGAAATTTTGCTAAATTTTTTACAATTTAATATATATGTATAAAGAGTAATACTAGTATATTTAACTAGTATACATAGTATAATTTTTTCCGAGGTGTTCAACTAATTACCACCCTTCGTAGGCTCTAGCTCCGCCCTTAGCGCTCACACACACCAATCTTCTAGAAATAATTGTTATGAAATGAACTAATTATTTGAATTGCATGACACACAGGAATACTTTTTGATTGCAAAGCATCAGATGTTGGAGTTGTAGTTTGCGGGCCACAGAGCATGAGACATGAAGTTGCCAAAATATGTGCTTCTGGTTTGGCAGAAAACTTGCATTTTGAGGCTATCAGCTTTAATTGGTGATGTTTAGGTTTGTTACGTACGGTAAAACAAGGACAACTGTGTGGTTTTTAATATACTGTTTCTTTTTCATTTTCTTTCTAGTTAATTGCTACTCAATTTGGAAGGATTGGCTTTTGGATTGTCTGTTGTGTGCAAGTTTCTAAGATAGGGCTAAGAAAGTTGTGTTGTGTACAACCTCTTTTTTTAAATTCAGTCCATCCACCCATGATTTCATCTCTTGCGGTGGTGGGGGCTTGGCCTAGACCCCTGCTTTGTATATTAATAACTCGAAGGAAAATTAGTACAACAAGGAGGGGACATAAAACCTAACCTCCATAGAACCTAGTTAATCTAAAACAACTAGGAACAATGCTGGAGCATAACCAACATTAGACAAAAAATTAAGCAAAGCCAACTTCCTATAAGAGTGTTGGTAGTGTCGAAACAAAAGGCATGACTACTTGGTGAATCAAAACATGCCTCGAAGAAAAGGTGAAAGATGTTCAAGGAGGATCAAAGTACCACCCGGAGTGTTTGGCTGCCCTCATCCTAAAGAATGGAGTCCCAATTTATCCATTTAAAGTGCTCCTTTAGCTTTCCTGGGTAAGTCATTCTCTTGGAGATAGACTTTATTCCGGCATAGTGTTGTGGCATATTTTGCAAGTGAATCAACCGCCTTATTTCCTTCTCTGTGACAGTGATGGTGATATTTTATATGAGTCCACCAACGGTATAGAGACTTGGTCCTATAACAGTTCCCTCAGTGTTAACTATTGAAACAGTATATAAGTGAGACACATGATTTTTTACGTGGAAAAATCCCAACTCAAGGGGACAAAAAAACCACGACCTACACTGGTAGGACTTCAACTTCACTAATTTGTAACTACACTATTACAAGACACTTTATAATGACTCTATTACAAAGACTTCAATCACACTAACTTGTAATACACATATCACAAGCCACTTTGTCACTCACTAGTTACAAAGAATTTAACCTATGACTAAATCTAGTCACAACACAAACTCAGATGGTTTATGATTTGAGTTTCCTAAAACAAAGCTTCTAAGAAAGCAAGATAGGAGTTACAATAAAGAATTAAACCACAAGATTACAACTCAACTAAGGACACGCATAGACTCGTAGTGGAACTGATCCGTAGTGGAGTTGTCTTCTTGTTCTTGACACACTTGAGACTTCAATGCTTGAGAGAATATTAGTAAATGCTCAAGTGACGTTCTTGTTGCCTTACACCATACTCTTATACTTCAAAGACATCCCAAGAATGATGTCTATTCATGGTTGGTACACGCCTCTTCCAAATGGGAAGTGGCTGCTACACTATCTCTGCACTGTAGCGTGCACAGTTGCAGGCAGTCACTTTCTGCAGTTTCTTTCCAGTTGTAGAGTTGACTTGTACTTCTTTTAGAGAAAAATCAAGGGATTAGGTCACTAAATTTGTTCGTGTGAATCCAATGGCACACAGTACAGATTATCTTGAGTCCGTTGCTGAATGATTGTACCAGGCATGCATGAGGTCCTTTATCTGGTTCTATACAGAAAGTTTGTTAGATCGTCAAAACATAAGACTAAGAGACCTTTAGCCCATGAATTTCCCCCTTTTGACGATGACAAACTTTTTAAATTGATGACTAGCTATTGAGCTTAACTTAACTAGATAAAGTACCAGTACCCTCATATGTTCCCCTTGATTCTATGCTTCCCCCTTAACCCTACTTCAATTGTTTTAGTTAACCAACTCATCTACTTCAATTTTTTTTGGTTAACCAACTCTTCCCCCTTTTGGCATCATTAAAAACCACAATCAGGCAGAAAGCGCAAAGAAGTCCAACAGAGCTAACTCATGCCCCATAAGTGCACACAACATGATAGAAAAGAGAAGTACAAGGAAAACAAGCATTGTACTTAGCAAAAGAGAAGTTGATTCATTGAGAATAATATTTGTTTTTAAAACATATAAGTCTTTGCTATGAAAGCATAGACTAAATTGGACGGTTTCATCAGGAGCAGTAACGATGGAATCCAACATGCCATCACAAGAAAAAACAAAAAGAAACCAACAACAACAAAACATCACAACATAAGACAACTGGACACTGAGAGGATCCTAGGGGGCACTAGAAGAGGAAGGCTTGGAGGAGGAGGCAACAAGGGTTTTGAGAACCAGGTCCATGCGGGCATTTGCAGACATCTGTTCCTCGAGCAGTTCTCCCGCAGGTTCTCCACCTGCTGCATAAGCTCAGCATTCTCCTTAGTCAAGCGGGCAACTTCTTCATGGGAAGAATTATCAGAACCAGGTGCCCCAACATCTTAACTTAGCTGAGTTTCCAGTATGGCATTCTGAGCTTTCAGCTTTCTGATCACTTCATTTACAACAGTTTGAGCATTAATCAGTTGAGAAATTGTCGAAGTGCATCCCACAACCTTTTCGATACACTCACACTCTTCCAGAGTTATTTTGGAGAAGGTCTGCTTGCGGGTTACTACTTTTGGATTTGCCAGAGGTACCTTGTAGAACTGGAACACACGAGTAAGGAGAAATCCGTATGGGAGCCCATGATTTCCATCTTGGAAGTTTTCCACCTTTTGCATGTGTTCTATCATGATTGCTGGCAGATTTATCGGTGTGAACAAATCAAGAGCCTCCATCAAAACCAGGTCAGACTTAGAAGCAATAGACCTCTTCTCAGCACGGGATAAAAGCCTTATTAACCAGCTCAAAGAGAACTGGTACATGAGAAGAAGTGCCTTCTTATGCACCCGTTCCCCCCTGCTGGATAGCCTACTCTTTCACAATGGCTCTCCTAAAGTTAGTTTCACAAGCGCTCTTGATCGCAGACATCCCCTCACACGGAACCTGGAGAGATTTTCCCAATGCAGCAACATCAAGCACTATGTCAACCCCATTTACTAGCACACATATATGGTCCCCTTCAACAGTGAAGAGAGTTTCATAGAAATTCTGCTCCTCATCTTCATATACCTTGGACACGGCCTCCCTAAAAACATGATCCCATTGGTGTAACTCCACTATCTCCAGAACTTGCCTCATTCCTCCCATCTTAGAGATTTCCGTGTCAAACATGCGACCCCAAAAGACCTTTTGGGTTCTCAATCTCTCCCGCCCAAGTCCACTGTCACTTGGTATGGTCTTTAGTGAACCGGGTCCCCCAATAATTTCTCTCTTTCTTTTCCTCAAATTTTCAACAGACTTTCCTCGGTCACGCTCAACAGACACAATATTGCTTTTAGACAACTCTCTCTCAATCACAACCCTTTTGGGTTTGCCACCACTCTTCACGAATGTTGCATCTTGTTTTTCTACAGCTTCCTCGGAAGCTCTAACCACAGACTTCTGGACCTTTGTAGGTATTTTCACTAAGGAACTAGGTTCCTCTACATCATCTTCATCAACCTCAACCACTGGAATGTCCTTGTCAGCCACTACTTCCTCCGGCTTCATCAACATCTTCTTCTTTTTCCTAAGACTCTTCTTGCTCTTCTACAAGGCAGACTCGAGAGCCTTTTTCTTATGCAACCGGGTAGAAGGTCGCTTGGAAGAAGACTCAGGAGTAACTGCTGGCTTGCGAATATTAAAACGAGCATTGGGGACTATTTCATCTTCGTCAAAAGGTACAGTAATGGGAGGAATAAACTCCAAAGGCTTAGTGTAGAATATGAGTCCCTGGTTTGTTTCTACTAAAGGAGAATCAGGTTCTCCACCAGGTTTTTCTTTGACTGTGTCATGAACTGGAGACTCAAAAAGAACCATAGTCCCCACATCCCCTAAAAATGGAGTTTCTTCCCCCTGAAACTCAGGATGAGGGGAGGCTCCTTCATTCGTAACACTCTCAGCAGCAATAGCCATTATATTGTGTGCCGCTTCCTTTTTTGGTGACTCCATAGGAGTCACTGAGTCAAGAATGAAGGAGTTCAATTATTGATTGGGGTCTTCCTCAGATACGTCTAATGCATGAGGTGTATCACTTTCCAAGTGTTCATTGGTTTGATTAGAAGAAGAAAGAGAAGTAGGGTTTGAAGGAGGAGTAACGGCGACAAGAGGGAAGAGGACACCGGTGTGGGTACAATGATATCACGGTTAGTGAAAGATTGGGTTTCTGGTGGTGATGCTAGGGAGGGTAGAGATGTGAGAGTGATGTTGATGGCAGGAGAGGGAGAGAAGTTTTTGTTGGCCATTGTGAGAAAAGGGACAGAGAGTTCTGAAAGAAATAGAATTTGCAGAGTTGCAATGGGAGATGATGGTTCAGAATGGTTAAAAATGAGAGGGTTTTATGGAAGGAAGGGTAATAAAGAGGGGGGGGGGGGGGGGAAGGGGGTTTTGAGGTGTTCTCTTTTACTCCCCTAGAGTTG
>ML265550.1:62829-112525 GCA_005239495.1 Nicotiana undulata
GGGGGGGGGGGGAGGAACGGGTTCTGATGAATTTCAAAATGACAATAGTTTTATGGGAAGACGAAACATGCAGAGGAAGTGAAGGCATTTGAGAGATAGGACGTGACACACAGACTCGGAAAAGCCGGATGATGTGGCAGTTGGATTAATTTTGTTGTCTTTTGAGAAAATCATGAGAAAAAGACATTACTACTAACCTGTGGTACAGGAACCAGGTTCCTGACCTGTTTTTGTAAGAGGATTTTGCAGTTTTCTTTCGCAGTTCAACGCTGTACCTTTAGCTTCTATAATCATCATGTGTGTCTACCTGCAACGGTATAGATGTGAGTTAGGCTTGGTCATAAAACACTTTAGGTGACTTTACCTGAGTATGACTTTCATAGCCATGTGAGGAGAACCAGGTTCTCAGCTAGGTTTCATTAACCAGTGCCATCCTATTTCTCTCAAAGTGTTCCCTTCTTAGAGCTTTGGTGAAAATATCTGCAATTTGATCCTCAGTGCAACAAAAGTTCATGCAAATAAGCCCATTTTTAACATTATCTCTGGGAAAGTGGTGGCTGACATCAATGTGTTTGGTTCTCTTGTGCTGAACCGGGTTCTTTGACATGTTGATGGCAGTGGTGTTATCACATAGGAGTGGTACACGTCAATATATACCCCAAATTATTCCAATTGTTGCTTGATGCACAACAACTGAGCACAACAAGAGGCAGCTGCAACATATTCTGCTTCAACTGTTGAGAGAGCCACTGAGTTTTGTTTTTTTGTACCCTATGAGATTAGGCATGATCCAAGGAAATGAGCTATTCCAGATGTGCTTTTCCTGTCCAGCAGATAACCTGCATAATCAGCGTCAGCATAACCAATAAGGTTGAAATTGTCACCTGAAGGATAGTATAGAACCAGGTCCTGTGTGCCTTTAAGATATCTCAGAATTCTCTTAGCAGCCTTCAGATGAGACTCCTTGGGATTTAATTGAAACCTTGCACATAATCTGATACTGAATACAATGTATGTCCTACTCACAGTGAGGTAGAGTAGAGATCCGATGATTCCCCAATACATTGTTTGATTCACGGGTGATCCAGAATCATCCATGTCCAGCTTAGTAGCAATAGCAATAGGGGTATCGATCACCTTTGATGCTTCCATATCAAACCTTTTCAGCAGTTCTTTGATGTATTTCTGCTGACTGATACACGTTCCCTTTGTGGACTGCTTTACTTGAGGACCCAGGAAGAAGTTCAGTTCACCCATCATACTCATTTCAAACTCACTTCCCATGAGTTTGGCAAATTCTTCACATAGTGAGTCTGTTGTAGCCCCAAATATGATGTCATCTACATAAACCTGAACAATGAGAAGGTTCCTTCCCCGTTTCTTCAAAAACAATATATTGTCAATCTTTCCTCATGTGAAACCATTTTATGAGAGAAACTTGGATAGCCTCTCATACCAGACTCTAGGGGCCTGCTTCAATCCGTATAGAGCCTTATCTAATTTGAATACATGTTTAGGATGCACATGACATTCAAATCCTGGAGGTTGCTTAACATAGACCTCTTCCTTAAGAAAACCATTCAAAACGACACTCTTTAAATCCATTTGGAACAAGGTGAATACCATATGTGACGCAAAGGTGATGAGGTTCCTGATAGCTTCCATGCGAGCAACTGGGGAAAACGTCTCATCATAATCGATCCCTTCCTCCTGATTGTAACCTTGGACAACAAGCCTTGGTTTGTTCCTTGTAGTATTTCCATTTTAATCCAGTTTATTCCTGGACACCCACCTGGTCCGTATGATGGTTCTGTCTGAGGGTCTAGGTACCAAGTGACATACCTTGTTTCTCTCAAATTGATGCAGCTCCTCTTGCATAGCTATAATCCAGCTAGCATCCTTCAGGGCTTCCTTGATATTTTTGGGTCCTATATGAGATAAAAAGGCTGAAATGGCTAGGGAATTTCTAGTTTTTGATATTGTTTAGACTCCAGAATCAAGGGGGTGATTATATTATCAAGTGAATGAGAGCTTTTGTGTTTCCAATTTGGGACTAGAATCTGATTGGTAGAAGAGCTGGGTAAGTTAGATGGGTTTCTCTGCACTCCTCGTTCAGCTACATGTGGAGTACCTTGCACTGTATCTCCAACTCTTTCTTCAGCTTCAGTGGTAGTAATTGGGGTACCAGGTTCCTCTTGTGAACTGGACGAGGATGTTGCATTGTCTTCACTTGCTTCCTTCATCTAAATCATCATATCAGCTTTGCCATTTGACACATCAGATATTTCTCAAGGAGCCAAAAGTGGTTCACTGTCTTGATCATCACTGTCTCCTTCCTTGTTTGAAGAAGGTGTCTCATTGAATATCACATGAACACTTTCTTCCACACACTATGTCCTTTTTTGTAGACTTTGTAGGCTTTGCTTTGAGAGGAATATCCCAGAAAGAGTCCTTAATCACTTTTTGCATCAAACTTCCCAAGCTAGTCCTTCCCGTTGTTGAGAACGTAAGATTTGCATCCAAAGGTTCCCAGATGAGTTATTTTGGGCTTTCTTCCATTGAGTAGCTCATAAGGGGTTTTCCTCAGGAGGCACCTGATCATGCACCTATACACCAAGTAGCACGCAGTGTTTATAGCCTTTGCCCAGAAATATTTGGTAATTCCGCTGTCAATAAGCATTGTACGTGCCATGTCTTCTAGTATTTTGTTCTTCCTTTCAACAAAACCATTTTGCCGTGGAGTCCTTGGGGCTGAGAAGTTATGAGTAATCCCATTTTCATTGCAGAACTCATCAAATTTGGCCTTGTCGAATTCTGTCCCATCGTCAGATTTGATTCAAGATACCTTCAATTCCATCTTCACTTGGATTTTCTTGACAAATGCCACAAATACCTCAAAGGTATCATCTTTTGTTCTAAGAAATAATGTCCAAGTGAATCTTGAATAGTCGTCTACGATCACAAAAATATACTTCTTTCCGCCTCTGCTTGGTATTCTCATAGGACCACACAAATCCATATGAAGGAGTTCGAGTGGTTTTGATGTACTAACATCCTTCTTGGGCTTAAAGGATGATTTCACATGTCTTCCTCTAGCATATGCATCACACACTCTGTGCTCCTTGAATTTTGAATTTGGCAGACCACGAACCAGGTTCTTCTATATCAATTTATTAAGAAGTGAGAAGCTTGCATGCCCCAATCTTCTATGCCACAGTTCTGCATCATCATCAACTGCCTTTAAGCAGCTCATATCACCAGCTTGCAGAGATTCAAAGTCAGCAACTTAGATGTTCTTATACCTTTTAGCTACTAAAACAACTTCACCAGTTACTAGATTAGTAACTGTGCACACTTTAGACAAGAACTCTACTTTGTTCCCTTTATCACCGATTTGAGAGACACTCAAGAGACTATACTTCAGGCCATCCACATAGTACGTGTTCTAAATTGAGTGTGAAAGAGACTTTCCAACCCTTCCGACACCGAGAATGTACCCCTTTTTTCCATTGCCAAAGGATACATTCCCTCCTTGTTGGGATTTTAGTGAGTAAAAATCCATGGTGTTTTCAGTCATGTGCTTTGAGCATCCACTGTCCATGATCCATTGTAGTCTTGTTCCTCTCATTGTTCCCTGCACATATAGATTACGGGTTAGATTTAGGAACCCAAACAAGTTTGGGTCCCTTGTAATGAGGAAAAGGGTGGATAAGAGCTTTTCTAGTCCATGCAGACAAGAAGCGATTTTTGCGAGTGGTACCTGGTCCCCCTTTAGTAGTCACTTTTCCAGCAAACCCTTTGTTTTTATGAACAGATTGAACCTTGACATGACAGTTTTCTTTGAAATGCCCATTGTTCCCGCTATGGGTACAAAGCCAATTATCTGGAATAGTAACATACTTGTTGTGAGGGTTGTAAGGAATTTTCTCCTTTTGTAACCCGATACCCTGCCCGTTTCCACTAATGTTAAAATACATGACAGTGACAGCATCTGAGGACCAGGTCCACTTAAGAGATTTCTCAAGATCAATTTTTACTTTCTCCAATTCAGCTTGAAGTTGTCTATTTTTCTCGAGTTCACCACATAGACTAGTTTTCACACCATTTAATTCATTTTCAAGCTTGATGTGTGTCTCACTAGCTACTTCGTTCCCTTTTCGAATGCTTACATGCCTATGTTTTGATTTGAGCCCCTCAATTGTTTCCTCTAAGTCTGTGATTACCCCTAAAAGCCATCCCTTTCATGTTCAGTAGCAACAATTTTCTCTACTTGGGTGTTATTTCTTTGCTAAGGTTCTCTATGGTTTCTTTCAAGTCAACAACCACTACTGTTAGGTCATCTCTATCATTTTCTGCACTATTTATTTTTCCAGTTAGAACTTCTCTTTCTTTTTCAAGATTACTTATGGTCTCCTTCAAATCAACCACACAAACCACTAGATCATCTCTAGATTGCTCAGCATCTCCTAACTCTATGGTCAATGCATCCTTATCATTAACTAGACTATAATATGCCTCAATTAGAACATTCGCTAATGACATCAATTTCTTAGAAGAGTACGACTTCAGATTTCTCTGAACATCCATGAAATTTACCCCATCATTGTCATCCTCTTCATCATCATCGGAATGAGCCATCAATGCAAACAGTGAATCATATTCCTTGGCTTAATTTTCCACTACCATCATGGAACTGTTTTCTGCATCTAGTTCCTCTTTTGATTCACTGGATGAGACTCCCCATGCAACAAGAGCTTGCTTCACAACATTGTCAGCTGCACTTTTTCGGCTAAATAGTTTGTCAGGAACCGTGTTCCTTTTTGCTGTTTTGTCAGGGTTGTGTTTGTAGTGCTCCTGCTTTAGAAGTGGACAGTCTTTTATAAAGTGCCCTGGCTTTCCGCACTTGTGACAAAGATCATAGTTCCTTGGTTTACTTGAACTCCCTCTCCTTGGTATACCACCATTTCTTCGAACCATCTTTTGAAATCTTTTAGTGAGATAGGCTATATTACTATCTTCTTCACTTGAGTCATTGTTTTCATCCTTGAGCACCAGGTTCTTCTCCTTCTTTGGCTCTTTTCTTTCACTCTCTTTCTTTCTCTTCATCTCGTAGGTCTTCAGATTTCCAATCAGCTCGTCCATGGTTAGAGTTTGTAGATCTTTGGCTTCAGTGATGGCGTTCTCCTTACTCTCCCAAGAGCTAGGTAAAACGTTGAGAACCTTCCGTGCCAGCTTGTTTCTAGGAATAATTTCTCCAAGTGAATGAATCTCATTAAAGATGGATGTGAATCTATTGTTCATATCTTGTATAGCTCATCATCCTTCATCCTAAAAGGCTCATACTCAGTGGTGAACATGTCAATCTTGGACTGTTTAACCTGAGTAGTTCCTTCATGTGCCGTTTGCAATGCTTCCCATATCTCCTTGGCAGATTGACAAGCTAATATTCTATTGTACTCATCAGGTCCTATACCACATACCAAGATCTTCTTGGCACGAAAGTTCTTCTCAACAACATTTTTGTCAATGTCGATGTATTCTTTTCTAGTTTTGGGCACCATCACACTAGGTTCTCCAAACTTCTTTATAGGAACATGTAGACCGTCACAAATGACGTCCCACAACTCATAGTCTTCTGCCATTATGAAATAATACATACGAGTCTTGTACCAGCCGTAATACTGACCATTGAATCTAGGAGGTCTGTAGGTTGATTGTCCTTCTTCAAAGTTAGGTGGAGCAACCATTGAGATCCTTTCTAGGTGTTAACTGTTTAGAAAGAACCTGCCCTAATACCAATTTAGTTAATATGGTCCACCAACTGTATAGAGACCCGATCCTACAACAGTTCCCTCAGTATTAACAATTGAAACAATATATAAATGAGACACATGATTTTTTACGTGGAAAAATTCCAACTCAATGGGACAAAAAAACCACGACCTACATTGGTAGGATTTCAAATTCACTAACTTGTAACTACACTATTACAAGCCACATTATAATGACTCTATTACAAAGACTTCAATATCACTAACTTGTCATACACATATCACAAGCCACTTTGTCACTCACCAGTTACAAAGAATTTAACCTATGACTAAATCTAGTCACAACACAAACTCAAATGGTTTATGATTTGAGTTTCTAAAACAAAGCTTCTAAGAAAGCAAGATAGGAGTTACAATGAATAACAAACCATAAGATTACAACTCAACTAAGGACACACATAGACTCGTAGTGGAACTGGTCCGTAATAGAGTTGTCTTCTTGTTCTTGACACACTTGAAACTTCAATGCTTGAGAGAATATTAGTAAATGCTCAAGTGACGTTCTTGTCTCCTTACACCATACTATTATACTTCAAAGACATCCCAAGAATGATGTCTATTCATGGTTGGTACACGCCTCTTCCCAATGGGAAGTGACTGCTGCACTGTTTCTACACTGTAGCGTGCACAATTGCAGGCAGTCACTTTCTGCAGTTGCTTTCCAACTCTAGAGTTGACTTGTACTTCTGTCAGGAAAACATCAAGGGATCAGGTCCCTAAACTGGTTCGTGTTAATCCAAAGGCACACAATCTAGATTATCTTGAGTTCGTTGCTGAATGATTGTACCAGGCATGCATCAGGTCCTTTATCTAGTTCTATGCAGAAAGTTTGTTTAATCATCAAAACATAAAACTAAGAGACCTTAAGCCCATCAGATGGACTTGAATTTGTTTTTCCCTGATTTTGTGTTGGATTTGATCTTATTCATTCTACAAGTTCCATGGGGGATTGAGCTTGCCATTGATCATATTGACAAGTAGTTGTGAGTCAAGTTGAAGGCACAATATATCTATGCGATAGATATAACACCAATTAATTCCAAGAAAGGCTACATAGGTCTTACTATAATTGTTGGTTGAGAATTAGAGAGGTATTGCAACTTCCATGACCATCTCTCCATTGCTTCTCCTAACAACTCCTCATGCACCAGCTTTTCCCACCCTAACCATGTAGCTCCCGTTAGTGTGAAGAGTGAGAAAATTGCAGAGAGTGTCATTCCACTTCACAGGTTTGCTAATAAGCTTAGGCTTGTAATCCATGGAAATTTTACATATCATGTCCCAGTTCCACTTGAATTCCATTCTACTGAACCTTTTGCCCAGACATACCTTTACTTGGAAGGTAACCTGATGCCAAATTCTTGTCAGTGATGTAGCCTTTTGGCTATATTTTTTGGAGCATCTAGCTTTCCACAACTCCCAATATACAATGATATGGGTAATTTGTAAAAGCATCCTATGAACCTCGTTGTTAGGCTTGGGGTTCTTCTATTTATTAAGAGTATTATGGATACTCACTGGTGTGATATCAATACTCAGGGGACTAGCAATTCTTCTCTATGTATTAGAAGCTATGTCACTCTGAATAAAAACATGGTTAGCAGTCTCCTCCTTGGCTTTTCTACAGCAAACACATCAAGTAGCTATGTTGAGTGCAAATCTATGTAAATGTTCCTCAATGGGAAGTTACTTTTTTAGGATCCTCTACATCAAAAATGAGACTTTAAATGGTACTTGATTACTCCATATCTTAGCAAGTTGTGGGTTCTTGTTCTTTTTTTGTCTGAATGCTTTGAAGGCAGAGGAGCATGAGAAGTGGCCATTAGGATTCAAGCACCAAATAGTTGTATCTTCCTTGTTTCAACTGTCCACCTTTATAACTTCTTCAATGATGGGATCCAGGAGAGTTCTCATGAGTGCATTTGAATTCCAGTTGTTGTCAAAAATAAATTCCTTGACTTTTGTTTTCCCAAGTTTCCTAGGTTGGACATTGTGTTGGACTAGGGGGGCTGATCTAAGCCAGTTATCCCATTAGAAAAGAACATGTCCCTTTTCTAGTTTCCATATGATATTGGAATCAATCATCTTCCTGGTGTCTAGTAAATTCCTCCAAATATTGTAGTCTTTGGAGTTTTTCTGTTTTGATTGTAAGTTGGACCTACGATAATATTTTGTCAGGAGAAATTTTGTCCATAGGTTTTTTCAAGTCTGGGCCTCCATCATCTCTTAGCAGAGAATGAAGAGCATATGTTTTGCAATTTCTTGAATCCAGCCCCACCTTCCTCATATGGGTAGAACATCTTATCCCAAGAATTCCAGTGATATTTGTTCTTGCCTTCTTTCATACCCTAGAAGAAGTTAGCAAAATAAAATTCTATTTGGTTGAGGATAGTCTTTGGAGGAACCACGACAATTAGCAAGTGTAGAGTCTGAGATTGTAGAATGTGTTTGATAATAATAGCTCTTTCCCATACAGATATTAGTTTGCCCTGCCAATCATTTTCTTTATTCAGGACTTTAGGAGCGATATTCGCAAAATATGCAATTTTCTTCCTCCCTGTGTATATTGGACAACCCAAATATGTGAAGGGAAATTGAGAATGCTTGTATCCAGTCCACCTCTCCAACCTTCTGATAGTTCTTCTGCCATAAGTGTAGAAGTTAGTTTTTTGCTTGTTTATCTCCTGTCCTGATGCATTTTGGTAGTCTTTAAGCACTCTTATGACCATGTTGATTGAGTTTTAATCACTAGTTATGAATAAAATCAAGTCATTAGCATAGCATAGGTTGTTGATTTGAGGTCCATTGTTGCACATAGTGAATCCTTTGTAGTTGGTCATGTTGTTCAGTTGATTGAGAGATTTAGACAGTGCTTCAGCAACTATAATAAAAAGAGCCGGAGAAAGTGGATCTCCTTAGTTTACTCCTTTAGTTGACTTGAAGAAACCATATATAGCTCTATTTACAATGACTGAATACCAATTGTTAGAAAGAATCATGTAGATACACTCAATTACTCCGTCTGAGAATCCAAGCTTTCTCATAACTGTTGTAAAAAATGTCCATGAGATCTTGTCATAAAGGGACATGTCAAGTTTAGTGACTAGCTAGGTTTCCTCCTTCATTATGCTCCTTCATCCCATGAATAATCTTTTGAGTTAGTAACACAATCTCTATAATGAGCCGTCCTTGACAAGCCAGCCTGATTTTGAGAGATTATAGTTGGTAAAATAGAGGCCATTCTAAAAGCAAGGATCTTGGAAATAATTTTGTTGGTTACATTGCATAAGCTGATAGGCCTCAATTGAGAGAAATCTGAAGGCGTGCTAACTTTAGGTATTAAAACTAGGCATGATTGTGTAAAATATTTACTCAGACATTCCCATTGAAGTAAGCTAGCACAAAGTTTCAAATATACTTTTTAGTGATATTCCATGTAACCTGATAGAAGTGGCTGTTATAATCATCCGAGCTTGCAGCACTATTCGGGTTTATGAAAAAAAACTGCTGCCTTAATTTCTTCCTCAGTAGATGTTTCTTGTAGCCTGGTAATGTCTTCTTATGTTACCATTGGTTCACCACATTTCAATACTCTATCCATATCCCATTCCTCATGCCTTGTGAATTTTTCTTGAAAATGATCCACCATTGTGTTTGAGATAGCAGAATTACCTTGAATCCATTGCATTGCACTATTCATTATCCTATGGATTTGGGTTCTTCTCCTTTTGTTCTTGATAATATGAAAATATCTTGAATTGGTATCTCCATATTCAACCCAGTTCAACTTGGCGTTTTGCTTGAGGAATTTATTCCTCTATGTTTAACCATTTGATATATTCTGCATGTGCCTTATGAAAGATCTTCCTATTATCATATGAGTCACCATCTTCATAAGTTTGCTCCATAATTAGGGTGTTTGCCTCTAATTGTTTCACCCTTTCAAATACGTTCCCAATAGTTTCTCTAGACCAAAGACTCAATTTATTTGAGAGAGTCTTCAGCTTTTGTTGTAGGATCCATTGAGAGTTGCCATATACCTCTATGTTCAAGTGTCCTCAACCAAGTTTAATAAGTCTGGTTGAGTGTACATCTTAACCTTCTCAAAATTTGTATAAAAACAATATGCACTTATACTATTCTATGTATAAAGAAAATAATGAGCATCTTTATTTGAATACAGATATACGTGTAGTGTATATGCTTGCATGTGTATTCGTGTTGTTTCGTCATACAAACCTAAAACTTTGTGCAGAAATTAAAATTGTAGACAAAATTCATTGATAATAGGACAAATCACATTACTAAGTGGTCTGTCTTATGAAACAAAACAACTGATTCTCCTAATGGATAATGTAACCTTTATAAAAAATGATTACTGAGAGTTCAACTTGATTTTCTCCCCATATAGTATTATTCGGAGCTTATAAGTTAGGTATCTTATTAAAATTGTCAATTATAACACTATAGTATGACTTAGTAAATAATAAATCCATCATTTTAATTGAACATTTAAGAATTCCCTCTAACAATATCTTGTAAAATGTCTATAGTATTATATTACTAACCTTTTTTTAAGAAATAAATTATGTCAAGGAAGAATAGTTGTTCCCAAATCAACATGTTGATGGGTTTATAGAACCTTAGTTATGTTTTTATGATCTAACAAACTTACTGTCAAAGAACTATATAAAGAACCTGACGCATACTTGGTACACAACTCAATCAACGGACTCAAGCTAATGTGAGCTTTATGACTTCAGAAGATAAAGAATCAACTCAGGGACCTGATGCCTTTGGGTTTCCCTGACATCAAAACGAAGTCAATTCTCTAGAGCTTGAAAGTGACTGTCTACACTGTACATGCAAACAGTGTAGCACAGTGCAACAATCACTTCTCATGGGGAAGGACCTTATACCAACCAAGTGATTACATCATTCAAGTGATGTCATCCAAGTTATATCAAAAATAAAATTACAACAATTTATCACTTGAACATTTGTGAATTCATTCAAGCACTCGAAGATATGATAATCAAGCATTCAATTCACAAGTGCATCAAGAACAAATTACAACACTACTACGGACCAGTTCCTACAACAAGTCTCTTGTATGTCCTTAGTTGAGGTGTAATTTTGTATTTGTTCTTCATTGTAATTCCTATTTAACTTATCTAGAAGCAAAAATTAGGAATCCTTTGTAAACCATAAACCTTTAGTGTTTGTGTCGTGACTAGAATTAGTCATGAGTTGAAGTCTTTGTAATAGGTGTATTGCATAGTGACTTGTAATAGGTGTATTACAAGTTAGTGAGAGAAAGAATTTAATTCCTAGGTTGCATAGGTTTTAATCTAAAGATTGCTCATAGTCAAGTTGAAATCCTACCAGTGTAGGTCATGGTTTTTTGATCCCATTGAGCAGCGATGTTTCCACGTAAAATTCCTATGTCGTTTACTTACTATTGCATTAGCGTGTTCTGTGGAAAATAGTATAGGACCAGGTCTCTATACAGTTTGGTGGACTCATATATTCTATCAATTAGTATCAGGGCGAGTTCATTCTATCAGGATAACACCTAGAAAGGATCCTCATGGTTGCTCCTCCGAACTTCGAAGAAGGTCAGTCCACCTACAGGCCACCTATGTTCAATGGCCAATACTATGGGTGATGGAAGACAAGGATGCATGAATTTATTATGGAATAATATTTCAAGTATTGAGATGTCATTTGTGATGACCCTTATGTCCCTAAAAAAAGGTCGGATACCCTGCTGTGACAGTGCCAAAGACTAGGAAAGAATACAACGATGCTGACAGGAAAGCTGTGGTGAAAACATTTCGTGCCAAGAAATTTTTTGTGTATGGTATAAGACCCGATGAATAAAACAGGATCTCAGCTTGTTAATTCGCCAAGGAGATATGGGAAGCTTTACAAACATCACACAAAGGAACCACTCAAGTAAAGCAGTCTAAGATTGACATGCTTACCACTGAGTATGAGCTATTTAGAATGAAGAATGATAAATTCATTCAAGATATGAACACTCGATTCACTTCCATCATAAATGAGTTACACTCGCTTGGTGAAATCATTCCAAAGAACACGCTCGTGAGGAAGATTCTTAGTGTTCTGCCCAGCTCTTGGGGGAGTAAAGTGAACGTCATTACTGAAGCAAAGGATTTGCAGGCGCTGACTGTAGATGACCTGGTTGGGAATCTGAAAACCTACGGAATGAAGAAGAAGAAGAAGAAGAAGAACAGTGAAAGAAGAGAACCAAATAAGGAAAAGAACCTGGTACTCAAAGCAAAAAGCAATGACTCATTTGAGGAGGACAGTGACATGGCTTACTTAACCAGAAGGTTTCAGAAAATGGTTCGAAGGAATGGAGGGATACCAAAGAGGGGTAGTTCAAGCAAACCAAAGAATTATGACCTCTGTCATAAGTGTGGAAAGCCAGGGCATTTCATCAAGGATTGTCCTCTCCTGAAGCAAGAACATTTCAAACACAACTGTGATAAAGCAGCCAAGAGGAACCCAATTTTTGATAAACGCTTCAAAAGAAAAAATGTCGCTGACAATATTGTGAAGCAAGATCTTGTAGCATGGGGATGTTCCTCCAGTGAGTCTGAAGAAAAAAATAATGCAGGTGATAGTTCTATGATGGCAGTTGAAAGTGAAGCCAATGAATATGATTCAATATTTGCTTTGATGGCTTAATCAGACGATGACAAATTAGGTAAACTTTCGTGATGTTAAGAGAAATCTGAAATCCTACTATCCTAAAAACTCATGTCATTGCCTAATGTGTTAATTGATGCTTATCATAGTCTTGTAAACGATAAGGATGCCTTAACTATGGAGTTAGGAGATGCTGAGCAGAGATGACTTAGTAGTTTGTGTTGTTGATTTGAAGGAAACTATACATAATCTGAAAAATGAAAAGGAGGTTCTAACTGAGAAAATTGATAGTGTAGAACACGAAAGAGATGATTTGATGGTGGTAGTGGTTGACTTAAAAGAAACAATTGAGAACTTCAGTAAAGAGAAAGATGCCTTAGTGGAGAAAGTTTCTTATATTGAGCAAGAAAGAGATGACATATTAGTTGTAATTGTGGACTTAAAGGAATCAATTGAAGAACTTAAGGTTGAATGTAGGCCTGGGAATCTTGAAAAAGGGAAAGAAGTTGCAAGCAAGGCACACGTTAAGCTTGTAAATGAGTTGAACATGGTGAAAACTAGCATGTGTGCTAAACTTGAGAAAAATAGACAACTTCAGACAGACTTAGAAAGAGTGAAGAGTTATTTTAGAAAAGTCTCTTAAGTGGACCTGGTCCTCTGATGCTGTTACTGCCATGTATGTTAACAATAGTTGAAACATGTAGGGAATATGGTTTCAAAAGGAGAGAACTCCTTATAATCCTCACAACAAGTATGTCACTGTACTCGGTAATTGGCTGTGTACCCACTGTGAAAATAATGGGAATTTTAAAGAACATTGCGAAGCCAGGGTCAGTCTCTTCAGAACAAAGGTGTTTGCTGAAAGGGGACCAGGTGCCACCCATAAAAAGCGCATGTTACCTGCATGTACTAGAAGAACACTTATTCATCCCTTTCCACATTACAAGAGACCCAAACTTGTTTGGGTTCCTAAATCTAACCCTTGATTTCCTTGTGCAGGGAACAGTGAAAGGAAGCAGTCAACAATGGTTCATGGATAGTGGATGCTCAAAGTACATGTCTGGGAATACCATGGATTTCCTTTCACTAAAATCCCCGCAAGGAGGGAATGTATCTGTTGGAAATGGGAAAAAGGGGTACATTTTTTGTGTTGGAAAAGTTGGAAAGTCTCCCACTCACTCAATTGAGAACGTGTACTATGTCAATGGTCTTAAGTACAGTTTCTTGAGTGATTCTTAAATATGTGATAAAGGAAACAAGGTGGAGTTCTTATCAAACATATGCACAGTTACAAATCGTGTAACTGGTGAAGTGGTACTTTTGGCCAAAAGATACAAGAATATCTACATTTTTTATTTTGAGTCAATACAAAGTGGTGATTTGAGTTGCTTGAAAGCAGTTGATGATGATGCTGAATTGTGGTACAGAAGGCTGGAGCATGCAAGATTTTCCCTAATGAATAAGCTGGTTTAGAAGGACCTGGATGTGGTCCGCCTAAGTCAAAGTTCAAAGAACACAAAGTTTGTGATGCTTGCGCTAGAGGAAAGCATGTGAAATCCTCATTAAAGCCAAAGAAGGATGTTAGCACCTCAAAACCACTTGATCTCATTCATATGGATCTATGTGGCCCTATGAGTGTGCCAAGCAGGGGAGGAAAAAGATACATTTTTGTGATAGTGGATGACTATTCCAGATTCACTTGTACTTTTTTTCTCAGAACAAAGGATGAGACCTTTGAAGTTTTTGTAGCCATTGTGAATAAAATTCAATTGAAGATGGAATCTAAAGTAGCATGCATTAGATCAAATCATGGAACATAATTTGACAATGCCAAGTTTGATGAATTCTGCAACGAGAATGGCATCACACATAACTTCTCAGCACCAAGAACTCCACAGCAAAATGGAGTCGTGGAAAGGAAGATTAGAACTCTTGAAGACATGGCAAGAACAATGATGATTGATAGTGGTATTGATAAGAACTTCAGGGCAGAATTCTTCAACACTGCCTGCTACATGGTGAACAGGTGTATGGTTAGGTCTCTCTTGAACAAAACTGCCTATGAGTTGCTGACTGGAAGGAAGCCCAAGTTGACTCACCTAAGAACGTGCAAATGTTATGTTCTCAATAATGGAAAGGATCATCTTGGAAAATTTGATGCCAAAAATGATGAAGGAATTTTTCTGGCATACTCTTCTCAAAGCAAAGTATACAAGGTATACAACAAGAGGACGCAGTGTATTGAGGAGAGTGTTCATGTTATCTTTGACGAGTCTTATCTCTCCTGTGAGAAGAGCAAGAAGGATGATCAAGATGGAGAGCCTCTGTTGGTTCCAGAAGAGGTCATTGACATGGCAAATGGAAAGGCAGATATGATGAGTCAAGTGAAGGAGACAAGTGAAAACAATGCAATCACTTCCTCATCATCTGGAGAGGAACTAGGTACTACAATCACAACCACTGAAGCTAAAGAAAGAGTGGTTGATGTAGTTCAAAGTACTCCACAGTTAGCAAAAATAAGGATACGAGGGAACCCGTCAGGTTTACCTAGCTTTTCTGCAAATGAAACTCATGTGCCAAATAGGGAACACAAGAGCTCCCATCCTCTCGGCAATATAATCACTCCCTTAGACTAAGGTGTCCAAACCAGGTCAAAAGCAAGAAATTCACTCGTCTTCTCAGCATTTCTCTCCCAGATAGAGCCCAAAACACTAAGGAAGCCTTAAAGGATGCAGATTGGATCACATCCATGCAAGATGCGTTGCATCAGTTTGAAAGAAACAATGTTTGGCACATAGTACCTCGACCTCAAATCGAACCATCATAGGAACCATGTGGGTTTTAAGAAACAAGCTTGATGAACATGGAAACACTACAAGAAACAAGTCAAGGCTAGTGGTCCAAGGCTACAATCAGGAGGAAGGAATTGATTATGATGAGACTTTTGCTCCTAATGCTCGTATGAAAGCTATCAGAATCCTCATTACTGTTGCATCTCATATGGAATTCACTCTGTTCCAAATGAATGTCAAAAATGCATTTCTGAATGGTTTCCTCAAGGAAGAAGTCTATGTAAAGCAACCTTCAGGATTTGAATGTCATGGACATCCTGAATATGTGTTCAAATTGGATAAGGCCCTGTATGGATTGAAGCAGGCTCCTCGAGCTTGGTATGAAAGGTTGTCAAAAGTTCTCTTAGAAAATGGCTTTGCAAGAAGAAAAATTGACAAGACTTTGTTCCAGAAGAAACGAGGAAGGAATCTGCTCATTGTTCAGGTATATGTTGATGATATCATATTTGGGGCAAAGCAGATTCACTATGTGAGGAATTTGCAAAACTCATGGGAAGTGAGTTTAAGATGAGCATGCTGGGTGAGTTGTATTTCTTCTTGGGTTTTCAAGCGATGCAGTCCATAAAGGGAACATTCATTAGTCAACAGAAGTATATCAAGAAGCTTTTGAAGAGGTTTGGAATAGAAACATCAAAAGTAATTGACACTCCAATAGCTACTGCTACTCGACTAGACATGGATGAATCTGGCTCTCCAGTGAATCAAACAATGTATAGGGGTATCATTGGATCTCTCCTCTATCTTACTGCTAGCAAGCCAAACATTGTATTCAGTGTGGGACAATGAGCAATGTTCCAGTCAAATCCCAAGAAATCTCATTTGAAGGTTGCCAAAATGATTCTAAGATATCTTAAGAGAACACAAGACCTGGTTCTGTACTACCCTCCAAGTGACAATTTTAATCTTATTGGATATATTGATGCTGATTATGCAGGTTATCTTGTGGACAGGAAAAGCACATCTGGAATGGCTCACTTCTTGGGGTCATCTCTTATTTCATGGGGCACAAGGAGGCAAAATTCAGTAGCTCTTTCAAAAGATGAAGCAGAATATGTTGTTACAGCCTCCTACTGTGCGCAACTTCTATGGATCAAACAGTAGTTGGAAGATTTTGGAGTATACACTGATTGTGTACCTCTTCTATGCGACAACACAAATGCACTAAACATGGCCAAGAATCCAGTCCAACATAAAAGAACCAAGCACATTGATGTTACACATCATTTTCTTAGAGACAATATGTACAAGGGGCTTATTTGTATAAAGTTTTGCAGTATAGAAGACCAAATTTCAGATATCTTCACCAAATCCTTGAGCAGAGAACACTTTGAGAGAAACAGGCTGGCACTAGGGCTAATAAAGCCTAATTGAGAACTTGATTCATTCCATATGGCTATGAAAGTTACATTCAGGTAAAATTAGATAAAGTGTTTTCTGTCCAAGTCTAACTTACTTTTATACTATTGCAGGTAGACACACATGATGATTATAGAAGTTGCAGAAGCAATGCATGAGCAGTAAAAGAGGGTTGGGAATTTTTGAAAGACTGGTCAAGAACCTGGTTCTTGTACCATATGTTACTAGTCTTGTGCTTTCCTCATACATATCTCAAAAGAAAAAAAAATAAGTGCCACGTCAACAACCTTTTCAGACCCAGTATGTCACGTCTTTTCGTTCAAATCCTTTCACTTCCCTTTGAAACGTTGCATCTTCCAACACATCTTTCGCCGTTTCAGAACCTGTTTCTTTTTCCCTCATAATTGCCTTTCCCTTCATTAAAACCCTCTTACTTCCAAAACATGAGTGATCATTGATCGGCTCAACCCTGCACCATTATATAATGTGAGGAGTGGTCGATACAGCTTTTACTCAAAAGGTCGAGATCGATATCCACAGGGAGTTAAGATTGGTTGGGAGTTGGGTTTCTACCTAATATAGCTATATGTGTTGTCTTTAATTGCACTTCTAACCATGCATGGATTTGTTTCTATTCTACATTTAATGCTATTTATTGTTGAAAATAATTTAAGTATAATGTTTTTGTAGGGTTTTTCTCAATTGATAAAAAGCACTAAGGAAGTGACTTACACCCAGACGAGTATCTAATGGGGCCTATAATTTAGGACAAGCTTGTTGTATCTGGGGTCGTGATATAACCTTTACACATAATTACTCACTCTATTCCTCTTGTTAGTTTGAGTGATTTTGCCCTAATTGGCTTTCTCAAGCCTAATTGGGTGTTCAAAAAATGCAAGCAAACTTGGCTCAAGTCGGGTATTACTATCTATAGGTTTAACCCTTTAATTAGGGCTATCAATCTCTTGAATTCACCCCAATTTCTTGTTAGCCTATTTTTTCTAGAATTTGGCTCTCTTTCTCAAGAAGAGCCTAAGTCAAAAAGGCACGAATCAGTGTTTGCAACTACCAATTCAACAGTTAAAGCGTGAAACAAGCTAAATATCACTAATCCATAAATAAATAAGCCCTAAAATTGAAGACCCATTAAATACCCACACTAGGGTTGGGTCACAACTCTAGCTAATGGGTTTAGCTACTCATAATTAAGGTATAAATCAAAGATGGAGATGAAATATAAGCCATAAAAGTTGATTACAAGAACAAAATCTGAGAATACAAGCTAAGGCTACTCTAAAATTACTCTAAATGGTAAAGTACGACTATTCACGAGCTCCCTAATACAAAAGATGACCTAAAAATATGAAAAAGATCTATTTATACACACATGAAATTACAGGCCAAAAATACCCCTACGGAGGTTCTGCTGTCAGCGAAATACTAGGTGCCTCAGCGTAAGGACTTTCGAGTTCGCGTAATAACGAGAACGGTCTGCGTTTTTCTTCATTTGAACCTGCACTGGAGCAAATTTTGCGGACCGCGTAAATGCAATCGCGTCCGCGTTGGCTTCAACCGCAGCCGCATAAAATGTTCGCTGACCGCGTTATGCAATTTTACTTCACTTGCAACTCTCTGAACCCCTAATCTCACTCCCAGCGGAATATCAACCGCCTCAGCGTCAGGACACTTCGCGACTTCGTAGAATGGACGCGGGTCGTGTTCTTTGTTTAAACCAAGAGTGCAAGGTCTCTGATTCTACATCACCGCTCTCAGTGTAAAACCAATCGCGAAAGTGCCAAAGGTTTCGTGGCCGCACTTTTGTATCGCGGTCAATGGCAGTGTTAGCATTTGGTTGCAGCTTCTCTGAATATCACGTCGTTGTAGCATATGTTTAATCGCCTCAGTGGAGGGTCTTACCTGACCGCGTAATAATAGCGCTGACAGTGCTCCATTTCCACTCTTTGGGCTTGTGCAAGTTCGACTCCTTTATGAGTTCATTCTGGCTTCTTTGCCTCATTTTGACCAAAACCTGCGAGTAAGCACCTTAAGTTAGTTTTCGAGAACACCTTAATGCATTTTTGACCCAAAACCTAAGCAAAAGTGAGCAAATAGTAGGCTAAAATACCTAGTTATCAACTCCCCCAAACTTAAACTTTTGCTTGTCCTCAAGCAAACAAGGTACTTCCCACTCCACAAGAAAAAATAGAAAGTAGAATTTCAACTGTCCCAAAGTAACTTCATCAAGCTTCAATTGGAACTAACAATTACCTTCAACACAAATGCATTATTGACAACATTATGCAATGACTCTCTGAGTTTCATAGGTTTAATGTGACACAAAAGCTTCAAGAGTTGACTCAATTTATCAAAAAGACTCTCTCTCTCTCACGTAGGTCACTGTGGATCCCAGACTCGTTCTCCTCTACTCTCAATGAGATCATCTCACCTTATAGATTGCACACTCAAAATCCAGATTATCAAGAAGTGCGTTCATCTCTATCAAAAGAATGCCACAGTCTGGCTCTAAGTACCATAGGCTTGCACCTCATGTGAATCACCACTAATGTAAGTTCACTCAACTTGAAATCCTATAGGGCTTTAGCGGGATGTAATGAAGGCTTTTTGGATCAAGGTCGGCCATAATGAACTATGATTGTATCATCTTTCCTTAAGCACTCCATTTTCACAATTCGGCTCATGTTTTCTTGACTTTTTGAGTCATTTTCTTCTTCCTTGGGGGAACTAGAGAGACTTATTGTCGCTCTTTCTTCTATATGACGATCATTTTTCTCCTTTTCTCATCATTCCAAGCCTTTCAACATTGTTTTCTTGAATCCTTTCAACTTTACGTTTCCATTGACATGTTTCTTTTTGGCTTATCCTTTTCTTTGCCTTTCCTTTTCATCTATTCTTTTTTTTTTCTTTGAACCTTTCATCATTTTGAATTTCCTTGTCTCTCCCCCCAAACTTATATTTTTTAATTATTGTTCATCATGAATGCGAAGGAAAGATTGGATGCCAAGAGAGGATCATTATAAAACGGATGAAGGCTTGTAATGCGGTTATTGAACGAAAAAAGGCATAAGGATATTATAATGGTAGGCGACAAAAGTTTTCAAATTCAAATGGGACCAAGGAAAGCCTATAATCACTTCTCAGGTCGAGCTACACTTAGACTTTCACCTAGAAAAACATTCGGGGCAAGTTCTAGACTTGTTGGCACGACACTTGGACTTGCAATTCAAAACCTCACCTCTCAAGCCACTAGATTGTTAAAGAGAATAGAGTCTAGGGCCCACAACAACCCTAGCTACGATTGAAACTCACATGTGGCCACAGAAACCACTTGATGATAGTTTTAGTCACCTCAAGATTCTAAGGGTCACAACTAGAGCTAGTCTCGTCTACAACTTGCCTCTAACCATGAGGTCGAAGGTAAATGTTGGTGCCAAGTGAAGCTTACTTGAGACACTTCTATTCATTACTACCATATATCAAAACAAAAAGAAAAACAGACTCAATCCTTTAATAAGGTTTTCACGCCATCCATCGTTGGAAAGAGCCACCCGGTTCACACAAATTCCACCTTTGGAAAGAACCGTGACATTAAGAAAACCAAAGGCTTATTGATCATGAGAATGTATAAAGAAGCTATAAATTCAAAAAGAAGCTACTGTAGAAAATAAGAAGCTACTGAAGGAAATAAGAAGCTAAACTATTAAGCAAAATTATAAAAGAAGTTATAAAGTAAAAATACAGAAAGTAAAATAAATATGTACAATAGGGGATTGGGATGAATATACATAAAAGGGGAATGAATATATACATGAAATGGTAACTTTAAATACATACCAAAAGTTAAATGTACGAAAATAAAGTACGATTAGTAGAAAACAAATAAAGAAATATCAAGTTTATTACAGACCAAATCATACAAATCATCATCAAAATAAGGCCACCCCCAATTAAAAACTAGCATTGCCCTTGTTGATACCCAATTTTTCCCAAAAATATTTTACATTGCTTACATACCTTCAAAATCATGCATTGGTAGCAATTGATATTTTCCTACATTTTTATTAATTTGTCCAGTATTTTATTCCAAATAAATAATCACAAAATTTCATCACAAATGATTTCAATGGAATTTCTTGATTTAATTTATTGTTTATGGTCCTATTAAGACCAAATTGTTCCATAAATAACCGAATTGACACCTTTTGGCTATAATTGCAATAACTTTGTAATTATAGCCCAAGCATATAATTTTGTATCATTTTACCATAATTAATCCTCCATATTTATAAATACCAAATAATCATTTTTAAATCATTTCCATGCATAGAATTTATTTTTATAATTAGTAATTATTTTATAACATTATTGTAATTAAGTTATCTTGGTATTTAACAAACAACCCATTTTTAATTCAATTACTACCTATTAAAATCAGCCCAAATACCTTAATTAAACCAGCCCAAGACCCTAAGCCTAATCCATTAATCCTACTCGACCCACAGATTCGTTCTTACCTTAATTAACCTAAATGACCTACCCCCAAACCCTCATTCTTTCATCCTCACCCGTCATCACTCCTCTCATTCTCTCTCAAGCTCCCTTTGCCCTAACCATGGCTTCCACCCGCCGTTGTTTGCTCGCCATTGATTATGGTGGTTCACCACCACTCCTAGCCCTAATAGCTCCCTCCCCATGACCGGGATTCATGCTTGTATTGAGGTCCTCAAGGGACCAGTGGCCGTTCACTTACCCCCTGGGCCTGTGCTCACCAATCTCAGGCCACCATGGCTCGATTGAGTAAGATCTCTCTATTTTTCGGCTAAACCTATGGGCTTCTAAGTCGGTCTCTCTATTTCTAGGTTATATTATAGAAAACCCTAATCTCTTCTCATGTACCTCTTAGATCTGTGACATATCTGAGGTTATCTAAACTATTTCGCTTGTTTTTATGAAAAACCTTTCGATTTTAAAACGTCTCTTCATCTTCATAACTAGGGTTTCTGAAATGTTTACTCCAAAATCATTCCCTCTGATTTTAAGTGTTATTATACGATTTTTATTATGTTCAAACAATTTTTGTTAGATTTCCTTTTAATCCTAATTTGTTATGTTAAGACCCCAGTTTTAACACTATGTTATAATTTCTGAGTTCATCCCTTGCTTGTCGATTTTTCTATGTTTGTGTTCGATTCTCATGAATATGCTTTGACTAATTAGAGTGTTTTCTTATTTTTACCCTAATAATGTCTTATTAGGGTTTCCGATTTGGTTCTGTTTGCTTACACTCAACATATTTGCTTATTCATGGAAGTCTATACTATTTCCCTTAATTAGTAATATTTTTCGATTCTTGGAATATCTGATTTCCTGTGGTGACGCTCTTTACTGATTTCCAACCTTTAAATTACTTTTCTTGCCTTATTATATGGTTGAATATATTACTAATTGATTCCTATTGTTGTTTCATTAATTAGACCTCATAGACCTAGCCCTAATTTCTTACTCTGTACCTGCTGTGTTTGAATTATTTTCTTAGTTGTTATACTCCAGCTATATATGATTTCTTTCCTTATTTGTTACCTGTTCTTTACCATTTGAAATGACTCCCTTAATTGAGGGGAGACTTGTACTGATTTTATTCTTAATTGATTCCGAGTTCTACAATTACTTAACAATCTGATTCTTACCTTATTTTACCTAGTTTTCAAACTACTATATATATTGCTCTCTTCATGTTTACTGCTTTAATGTACAACATATCTTTAATCTATTTTTGTGCCTTCCACTTAAAGATCCTGCTTTTAGGATAACCAATGTAAACTGTTTCTACACGTGCGTTCAGAAATCAAGCCTAACAACTCTGTAATTCTTGTGCACATTTAGAAATCATGCCTTTAGGAATTTTGTCTTAACAATTCTGTCACTCGCATATTAGATATCATGCTTTAATATCTTGTTTAAAATGCCTATTTAACTACTGACTCATGAAAGGTATAAAAACAGCGTCACCTATAAGTATCATATCTCTTTCTTTTTTTTTTACAAAATTGGTAACAATCTCTGCATTCTCAGATCACCTAGAACATCATGCTTTTAGGTAAAATGACTTCTGAACTGTTTTAATAATTATGATCACGCACGGTCCCACGCCTAGGCAAGCCTTAGGTAATCAATCCCTATAAAACTTGAAAACTCTTTTGATTGTGTTTACTGCTTAAAGATTCACAGGTTTAAAATCGGTAGGCAAACTGATTAGGGCCCTGCTGTTGATGTTTGTAAAAATAGTGTCATGTACTTCTGTGCTTTAGTCTTCACTTAGATATACTGTTTAGGATCCTGTCCAACAAAATGCCTCTTGTTTCTGTTCTAGACGTGCTGCTTATGTGCATTATCTGTGGAGGTAAATTTGAGCCTCATAACTGTCTTCCCGCACTTATTTACTAGTCCTATTTGTTCTTGCATGTCGCATAAAATTTTATCTTTTAAAAACCTTAGGGGTTTTTCTAGAACTACCTATATCTAGAGGTCCTAAATTCTTCCAGGACCACAGGAAAGGGATGGGTAACAACACACCTAGAGTTCGCTAAATAAAACTCGCTTAATAATCGCTAAGGGGTGGGACAAAGGGTAGAAATAATATAACGACCAGTGCGCTAATGTCACGTGTAGCCCCTCATTGAGGAGTGATTACCGGGCATTGCATTGATGTGATCCTATAGGATAAAAAACTTAGGACTCGCCTATCCCTTGCATATGTGTGCTTAGACTACGAATATCTCCAAACCATTATTTATTTACATGTGTATACTTTGACTGCCTATTTGCTACTTGTTTAAATTCACAAAGATCGTTTGGTCGGGAACCACCGTTCTGGACTTTGAGGGGCGCCTAACACTTTCCCCTAGGAGTAATTTCAAGCCCTTACCCAATATCTGGTTATTCAATTAGTTTTATTGTGACCCTTAATAGGTACCCGAACACACCGTAATTTGTTAGGTGGCGACTCTTCAAATCCTTCACATCCCTTATCCCTAAAGAAAATGAGTTGTCCCAATAATTTCAAAAACCTTGACCGATCTGAAAGGAGAGGAAAAAGGAGGCGCGACAGCCCTCAGTGCTAAAAGCAAAAAATAGAACGGGGGAAGGGTAGATAGTGAAGAAAACTCCTATGATGCCTCTGTCTGCATGGGGTCACCTCTTTTGACTGTCTATAATTATCACCTCCCTCTGGGTCCTCCAGCTGAATCTCCAAACCCTCAGTCTGGGGATCATCACCCTCCTCACCGGCTCTATGATGGCCTCCTGCTATGGCATCTGTGATGCCTGCGCTGTCTGAGCTGCAGGGGCAGGCTCTCCCATGAGGAGATTAAGAGGAATGTCACTAGTTGTAGTGAGCTCTGCCACCTCCTTCTTCAAATCTTCTTGGCCCTTCTTTATCTTCCTTACCTATTTACCCAGGGATTTAATTGCCTTCTCATGGGTGCCTATGGACTCTAGAATCTTCTTCTTGTTGTCACGAAGACTCTTCAATGTTTCGTCCACTGATGGGGGCATCTGGATCTGTGTTGGAGCTGCTTGAGCTTCTATGGCACTGAACAAGGTAATTATCTTTGAAATAGCTACCTGCAGCCAGTTGTTGATGCCGACCGAAGTCTGATTTACCCTCAGTGAAGTCTGAGGGTAAGCTGATGAAGAAAACATTGATGGTGGAACCAAAGTAGATGGCCCGGATTGTGGATGTGGCATGGAAGCAGATGGCTCTTCAGTAGTGGAAGGATCGGCCCTAGTGGTCACTACCCCTGGCTCCTCATATTGGCCAGTGGAGATGGTGGCTTTTGCCTTTAAGTTGGGGTTGTCCGCACCCTGAAGGTTGTACCAGGAGAATGGCCTTTTTGGCTTTACTTTGGTGTCAAAGTCCCTTCCTTCTACTCTCTGGTCCTCTAGGAACATGGTGAGGAAGTTTGGGAAGGGATATGATCTCTCATCCTCTACAATAGCTTTGGTAATCACCCTAGCCATAATATTCCCCACGTTGATCAGGAAGCCTGCCATAATAGGCCCCACAACAATAGCCCCCACAATAATAGCCCGGGAGACCAGCATATAACTGTCATGCGTAGTAGGGTCTATCCGGCTGCATACAAAAGTAGACCACCGCTTTGCTTCGAAGTTCAGAGTACTCCTGTAGATCAGGGCCCTGGGTGTTAGCCAAGCTGGGGTAGTACCAGGGATAACTATCACCGATGCAAGTAGGGCGGTCTAACTCATCCATATACACCTTCTCAAAATATAGGGACTCATCCTCGTCATTGAACCCAACATAGTCATTTAAAGCTTTTCCATCAAACAAAATCTTCTTGTTCCGGGCCTTGGTCAAATAAGTGCTCTTTTTGATGTGGGCGACATTTGCATAGAATTGCTTGACATAATACTCAATGGCCTCCAGTAGGTTTCTGGTGAAGAACTTCCACCCCACTCTCTTGTTGAACTGCCTCTTGACATTAGGATTGTGGGGTAGAAGATTTCGTTCAATAAAGACCCTCTCCAATGTAAGTGACCTTTGAGGCCACCACTCCCGGAACTTGTCGTAGGCTCACTCACAAAACGATCTTGCCATACCACGAGGTTCCTCGATCTCACCAATCCCCCTGCTTGGGTGTCACCACCCCTCCCGTTGTCGAGGACATCATCATCACTATCAATATTTACTGGGGGCGGTGTGGAAGCTGGAGCTTCAGCACTTGGGGCAGGAGGTGGTGGGGCCTCACTATCTCCCCAGCCATCAGAAGATTCAGACAATGAGGTGGATTCATTTATGAGGCGACGTGGCTGGGATTGAGTCTCTTGATGAGTCTGGGCTACTTCTCCCTTAGAAATTTCCTGGAAAGGAACATACTCACTAGTCTACGAAGTATCACAAGTGGGCCTCTAGAGGGTTTGTTTATTCCCTATGATCTTTCTGGGGGCTAGGGGTGCAACTGCCTATTTTCCTCTCCCTCGGCCTCGGGAGGAATCTCCCCTCCCTGGTTGTTTATCTTGTCCACCTCAAGACTAACCATTGTCTGCATACACAATCAATGAAAGCTAATTAGTAATGGTATTTGATCAAGTATCAGATGGAAGCATATAAATGATTACAGTGTTAAAGCATAGTGGACCGCTGTCAGCGGAAAAAGCAACGTGGTCGCGGACTGGCCACCGCTTTCTGTGAAAAAAGAGTCGCGACCGCGAGAGCCGAGGGTCAGACTACCCAGTCTATGAAGATGAACCACCACTGACAGCGTAATATTGGGTGCAGCCGCGAAAGCTTCACCGCTGTCCAAATAAAAATGAACGCGGTCGCCGACCCAACTTATCACATCTCTGAACTTTAACTACGCAGTCCATGGAAAATGAAGTGCAGCCGCGTAAATTAGGCCGCTGGCCGCAGAAATATCACCGCGACCGCGTAGATACAACCCATATTTTTACTCATTAACACTTATGAACGCTGACCGCGGAATTAAGGTTGCGACCGCAGTATTTAAAATTAACGGGCACTAAAGAGAAGGTTCATGAGCTAGGGTTTACACTTAGCATAGAATTTAAGCAATTAAAAAGTAGAGTGAAACACCCCCAACTCCCATTAGGCATCAAAATCAATTACCCAACCTATTTTAACATCAATTAAGCCTACTTATGATTCTTGGCTTGTATTAACGCTAACTATCTAAAATTGAAACTATATAAAAAGAAGAAGAAAAATAAATCAACGAATAAGATTAAGACAAAGAAAATGACATACCAGTTGTTTAATGTGGTATAGAAATTATTCTTGCTGAATGAGATGAATGGTAGGTGCAACAGGAAGCAGATGAACTGTGCAAAAGGAGTTTGAGAAGTGAGGGTGTGAAAAGTGTAAAAGGTGGAGGGTCCTCCTATTTATACTAAAACCCTAGGCCCCACATCAACTTACTGGCGCGGCCTCGGAATTCCACCTCAGTCGACGCTCTTAACCATTTGAAGAGTTGATGCTGCGTTATCACCGCTGAGAGTGTAAAAGTCGACGCGGCTGCGGAACAAGGTCCGTTGAACACGTAAATTCCACCGTGGACGTGGATGAAACTTCATAGAGGTTACATTTTGGACTTTTCAAGTCCTCATCCCCTACAAAATCACGCCCCCGCAAAAGAGCTTCCGCTGACTGCGAAAGTTTGAACGCGATCAGCGGTCCAATGACACACTTAGCCAACTTTTTCCAGTATTAGTCCTGCACTGCATCAACAATTACTACACAAGTCTCACAACTATTTAGTTCAAAAGAGCCTAATCTACGAAGAAAAATGAAAAAGAAAGACAAATAACTTGGGTTGCCTCCCAAGAAGACCCTGATTTGATGTCGCGGCACGACTTAGGTTACTATCATTATTGAAACTTTATCAAGGCCACCACGTGGATGTCATCAAACTGTCCCAAGTAATGCTTCACAGGATGCCCATTAACCCGGAATATTTCACCATTTTTGTTCTTCAAGTCAAGAGCACCAAAAGATGCTACATGCACTACCTCAAAGGGGCCACTCCATTTGGAGTTAAGATTTCCTGGGAACAGACGTAACCGGGAGTTGAAGAGAAAGACCAAATAACCCTCCTTAAATTCCTTATTTCGGGCATATTTGTCGTGCAAGTATTTCATCTTCTCCTTGTACATTGATGAGCTTGAATAGGCATGAAACCAGAATTCACCTAGCTCATTGAGTTTTTCCACCTGGAGATTTGGTGCAACATCCCACTCAAGATTTAACCTCTTCAAGGCTCACATGGCTTTATGTTCTATCTCAACCGGAAAATGACACGCTTTACCAAACACCAACCGATACGAAGACATACCGATTGGAGTCTTAAATGCAGTCCTATAAGCCCACAATGCATCATCCAGCTTCCTTGACCAATTCGTTCTATTGGCATTCACAGTTTTTGACAAGATGCTTTTGATTTCCCTATTTGAAACCTCCACTTGTCCACTAGCTTGGGGGTGATAAGGAGTGGAGACCTTGTTATTGACACCATATTTTTCCAGCAAAGTGTCAAATGCCCTATTGCAGAAATGAGACCCCCCATCATTGATAATTGCCCGAGGAGTCCCAAACTGGGTGAAAATGTTCTTCTTGAGGAATTCCACTACACTTCATGCTTTGTTATTGGGAAAAACCACAACTTCGACCCATTTGGAAACATAATCTACCTCCACCAGAATGTAAGTATTGCCACACAAACTCACAAAAGGGCCCATGAAGTATATGCCCCACACATAAAAAATGTCAACTTCAAGAATAGTTGTGATAGGCATTTCATCCTTCTTTGATATTTCCCCATCTCTCTAACATTCATCACATCTCTTGACAGGCTCATTTGCATATCTATACAGGGTTGGCCAATAAAAATAACAACTAAGAACCTTGGAAGCAGTCCTCGCACTACCGTGATAATCACCGTAGGGAGAGGAATGACAAGCATCAAGTAAGCTCCCTTGCTCTTCCTCTGGGACACACATACGAATCACTCCATCATTACAAATCTTGAACATGTAGGGATCATCCCAATAATAGTACAAATTGTCCCGTTTGAGTTACTTTGTTTGCTTAGATGAGAGCTCACACACGAAAATATTGGTAACAATGAAATTTGCAACATCCGCGAACCAAGGCATATCATTCAAGGAAACCGAGAGGAGTTACTCATCCGAGAAAGAATAATTAATTTCAATACCATATTTGGGCCTCCCTTCCTCTTCTAGAAGGGACAAATGATCCGTAACCTGATTTTCACTTCCTATCCCATTAATGATCTCGAGGTCAAATTATTGAAGCAACAAAACCCATCTCATAAATTTAGCTTTGGAGTCCTTCTTTGTCATCAAATACCGGAGTGCCGCGTGATCGGTGTGAACAATCACTTTGGCACCCATGAGATAAGGCCTGAATTTCTCCATGGCAAACACAATTGCTAGCAGCTTTTTTTCTGTCATTGTATAATTAACCTGGGCATCATTCATCGTTTTGCTTGCATATTACACCGGGTGAAATATCTTGTTCACCCTTTGCCCCAAAACAGCTCCTAAGGCAGCATCACTTGCTTCGCACATAAGCTCAAAGGGAGAGCTCCAATTTGGTGCGACAATGATTGGGGTGGTTGTCAATTTATTATTCAAGATCTCAAAAGCCTTCATGCACTCTTTATTGAAATCAAAATTTTCATCCTTCTCTAGTAGCTTGTACAAGGGGTTCACCACGTTGGAGAAGTCTTTGATGAACCTTCGGTAGAAACCCGCATGCCCAAGAAAACTTCTAAATCCCTTGACGAAAGTCGGAGGAGGTAGATTTGAAATCACTTCTATTTTATCCTTGTCCACTTCTATTCCATTCTTCGAGATCTTATGGCCGAGGAAAGTGCCCTCCTCGACCATAAAGTGGCATTTTTCCCAATTAAGCACAAGATTTGTATCTTCACATCGGGCTAGAACCTTGTCAAGATTGTGCAAACAATATTCAAATGAGTCAGCAACCACACTAAAATCATCCATAAAGACTTCAAGGAAGTCCTCCACCGTGTCCACAAACATGGCCATCATGCACCGCTGAAAAGTAGCGGGTACATTACACATACGGGCATGGTGCAAATGTTCCATACGAGCATGTGAAAGTCATTTTATCTTGGTCTTCTGGGGCTATAAGAATCTGGTTGTAACCTGAGTACCCATCCAAGAAACAATAGTAGGCTCGCTAGGAAAGTCTGTCTAACATCTAATCAAGAAAGTTCAAGGCAAAATGATCTTTTCTTGTCACTTTGTTCAACTTTCGGTAGTCCATGAATACCCGCCATCCGGTCCTAGTAGGGATCGACTCATTTTTATCATTTGTCACAAAGGTCATACCCCCACCCTTTTTTAGGCACACACTGCACTGGTGAAGTCCATGCACTATCCGAAATAGGATATACCACCCCAGTTTCAAGACATTTGATGGTTTCCTTCTTGACGACCTCTTGCATGTCCTTGTTCAACCTCCGTTGACATTCCACGGATGGTTTTGCATCATCCTCAAGTATAATTTTATGCTTGCAAAAGGCGGGGCTTATACCCCGAATTTCAGCTAAGGTCCAACCAATTGCCTTTTTTCTTTTTTGAAACACCTCAAGATTGGAGTTTACCTGCACTTTGGTTAAGCAAGCAGAAAAAATAACTGGTAATGTAGAAGATGGTCCTAAGAATTTATACCTGAGATGCGAAATAGAGGATTCAACTCCAATGTTGGTGGCTCCTCGATCGAGGGATTTGTCGGTGGGGTCTTTCGGTTTTCCAAGTCCAAGGAAAGTTTACGGGCCCCATATTAATAGGATCACATTCCTTGCAATGCATTTGCACATTAAATAAATCTATCCCTTTCATCATCCTCATGGTTCAATAATACAACTTCCATAGGATCTTCCACATTTATCATTGCAGTTGTACCATCAACTATCACCTCTGTCACGAGGTCCACAAAAGAGAAAAATTTATTACTATTTGGCTGCCTCATCAATTTGCACACGTGGAATACAACTTTTTCATCGCCCACTCGGAAGGTGAGATCCCCTGCTTCCACCTCCACCAAATCCTTCCCTGTTGCTAGGAAAGCCCTTCCTAAGATTATAGGCACGTTATAGTCGACTTCGCAGTCGAGAATCACAAAGTCAGCGGGCAAAATAAACTTGTCGACCTGTTCAAGAACATCATCAATAATACCAAGAGGCCTCTTCATTGTTCTATCTGCCATTTGCAATCTCATTGAAGTCTTCCTTGGTTGACCAATACCCAAAGTCTTGGATACGGAGTAAGGCATCAAATTTACATTTGCTCCCAAATCACACAAGGCCTTTGAAAAATCCGCACTCCCAATGGTACAAGGAATGGTAAATGTGACGGAATCTTCAAGCTTTGAAGCCATCGAGTGCACAATTTCACTAACTTGATGAGTATAATGATGGTCTCGCAATTCATAGATCTCTTTTTAGTCACCAAGTCTTTCATAAACTTGGCGTACCTCGGAATTTGCTCAATTGCTTCCACCAATGGTACATTGATTGACAAGCTTTTCATCATCTCAATAAACTTCTTAAATTGATTTTCATTCTTTTGTTTTGCAAGTCTGTGAGGATAAGGGGAGGAGGCTTTGGCAAAGGGGCCTTGTCTTTTGGCACTACCGTTTCCGGTATGTCTATCATGTGTTCCTTATATGTGTTCACAATATTTTGAGTCTCCTCCTCATTGTCATGAATATCAATCCTCACTTCCTCATTAAAATTCTCTTCACTCACTTGCTCATAAACTATTGGATCATCATTACTTTGCAACACAAAATCTTCATTCATAATTTTCATTTGATTGGAGGTACTTGCTTCACGACCTCTACCGCTCCTAGTGGTCACCACCATGGCATTGCTGGTATTGTTCCTGCCCTTCGGGTTTACTACCGTGTCACTTGGTAGATCCCCCTTAGGGAGAGTGTTCAATTCTTGCAAGATTTGGCCAATTTGGACTTCTAGGTTGCGGATGGAAGTAGTGTGGGAGGCAATTTGAATATCGGAATCGACATTCCGTTCCATCATCTATTTAAACATATTCTCAATTCTCCCCATATCATTATTTGAAGAACTTTCCCTTGAGATTGATACGAAGTAGGATTGTTGGGTTGTTGATACATCGGGGGCCTTTGAAAGCTCGGCCCCCTGTGGCCTTGATTATTGTTACCCCAACCACCTTGGTTGTTATTACCTCCCCAGTTGCTATTGTTGTTTCCTTTATTCCCCCAATTTTTAGAGTTGTTGTTATTCCCATTGTTCCAATTCCCTTGGTTTTGATTATTCCAATCTGATTATTCCCTTCCGATATCCATTGTTGATTTGGAGCGTTGCTCCGTTGCCCTTGATAGTTGTTGCATACAAAGCTTCCTCGCTTTGGTCATCATACGAATCATCTTGGTTGTATCTACTTCCACTCTGTTCATATTCATCTTGATTACCTTGTACTTGCTGACCCCATTATCTCCTCTTGTTGACCATTTGATTGACCCATTCCATTATATTTACTTGTTTTGGTCCTTGAATCTGTTGCAACTATGCTTTGGCTAACTGGTTCATGGTTATTGTCAACTCAACTATAACTTGTTCGTGGTCTTGTAGTTACTTATGAAGGTTTATTACATTGGGGTCACCGTGGAGAACATTTTCCCGACTTTTCCAAGTTGAAGAAGTGTCAGCCATTTTATCAAGTATGTCACAAGCCTCATCATAAGACAACTTCATAAAATTTCCCTCTGCTAATTTGTTCACTACATATTGATTTATCGTGTTTATACCCCGATAGAATGTCGGTTGGATCATTGCTTCGGTCATGTCATTATTGGGGCATTACTTGATTATCGTTCTATATCTCTCTTAGATTTCATAAAGGGTTTATTTGGTTCCTGTTTGAAGGCTAATATTTCATCCCTTAATGCTGCCATATGACCCTGT
The DNA here is from genome assembly GCA_005239495.1 of Nicotiana undulata. Taxonomy (NCBI): domain Eukaryota; kingdom Viridiplantae; phylum Streptophyta; class Magnoliopsida; order Solanales; family Solanaceae; genus Nicotiana; species Nicotiana undulata. Next base: position 95,095 of record ML265550.1, read on the forward strand.
GAGAAAAACATACATATAAACTTATATGCCAACTCATCCCACGTAGTGAAGGAATGGTCGGGGAGCCTTTCGAGCCAGTCCAAAGATTTCCCTCTAAGTAAAAAAGGGAACATTCTTAGTCTCAATGCATCCTCCGACACGTTTGTCTGTTTGCTTACCCAACAGGTATCTACAAAGCCCTTTGGATGTTTATAAGCATTCTGATGAGGAGCGCTTGTGAAGAACCCCCGTTGCTCCAATAAGGTTAACATAACATTTGTAATCTGGAAATTGCCCGCCCGGATTTGGGGTGGGATAATCGAACATGCGTAACCTTCATTTTGAAGCACTCGATGAGCTGCCCGTGGAGGAGATGGGGGAGGGTATGGAATATTGTCATTGGCCTGGCGGCCTCTTCTTTGCGCTTGACTTACTAGATGCACCTCATCTTCACCATTATCTTCTACCTCCTTCCTCGGGAGAACATTGCCGAGAGGATCAACCATATTGTACCTAAAGCGTTGAACAAACAAAATTTAGTAAAATAGAAGGAAAGAAAAACAATCCACACAACTAGTCATATAGATAACCAACACCGTTTAACTACCCAAAAACGGTGCCAAAAAGTGATCGGCTCAACCCTGCACCACTATATAATGGTGAGGAGTGGTCGATGCAGCTTTTACCCAAAAGGTCGGGATCGATATCTACAGGGAGTTAAGATTGGTTGGGAGTTGGGTTTCTATCTAATCTAGCTATGTGCGTTGTATTTAATTTCCCTTCCGACCATGCTTGGATTTGTTTCTATTCTATGTTTAATGCTATTGATTGGCTAAAATAATCTAAGTATAACGTTTTTGTAGGATTTTTCCCAATTGATAAAAAGCACTAGGGAAATGACTTACACTTAGGCGAGTATCTAATGGGGTCTAGAATTTAGGAAAAGCTTGTTGTATCTGCGGTCGTGATATAACCTTTATACATAATTACTCACTCTGTACCTCTTGGTAGTTTGAGTGACTTTGCCCTTATTTGGTTTCTCAAGCCTAATTGGGTGTTCCAATAATGCAAGCAAAATTTGCTCAAGTCGGGTATTACTCAATCTAGGTTTAACCCTTTAATTGGGGCTATCAATCTCTTGAATTCAACCTAATTTCTTGTTATCCTATTTTTCCTAGACTTGGGCTCTCTTTCTCAAGAATAGCCTAAGTAAAAAAGGCACGAAGCACTGTTTGCACCACCAATTCAATAGTTTAAGCATGAAACAAGCTAAATATCACTAACCCATAAACAAATAAGCCCTAAAGTTGAAGACCCATTAAATACCCACATTAGGGTTGGGTCACAACCCTAGATAATGGGTTTAGCTACTCATAATTAAGGTAGAAATCAAAGATGGAGATGAAATATAAGCCATAAAAGTTAATTACAAGAACCAAATCTAAGAATACAAGCTAAAGCTACTCTAAAATTACTCTAAATTGTAAAGTACGACTGTTCACGAGCTCCATAACACAAAAGATGGCCTAAAATGTGAAAAAGATCTATCTATACACAACTGAAATTACTAGACAAAAATACCCCTACGGAGGTTCCGCTGTCAGCGAAATACTGGGCGTCTCAGCGCAAGGACTTTCGCGGCTCCCCAATAACGAGCGCGGTCCGCGTTTTCATCATTTGAACCTGTACTGGAGCAAATTTTTCAAACTGCGCAAATGCAATCGTGTTCTCTTTGGCTTCTACCGCGGCCGCGTAAAATGTTCGCTGACCGCGTTCTGCAGTTTTACTTCACTTGCAAATTTGTGAACATCTAATCTCTCTCCCAGCAGCATATCAGGTGAAGTCCATGCACTATCCGAAAAAGGATATACCACCCCAGTATCAATCCATTTGATGGTTTTCTTCTTGAAGACCTCTTGCATGTCCTTGTTAAACCTCCGTTGACATTCCACGGATGGTTTTGCATCATCCTCAAGTATAATTTTATGCATGCAAAAGGCGGGGCCTATACCCCGAATTTCAGCTAAGGTCCAACCAATTGCCTTTTTAATTCTTTGAAACACCTCAAGATTGGAGTTTACCTGCACTTTTGTTAAGCAAGCAGAAAAAATAACAGGTAATGTAGAAGATGGGCCTAAGAATTTATACCTGAGATGCGAGGGTAGAGGCTTCAACTCCAACGTTGGTGGCTCCTCGATCGAGGGATTTGTCGGTGGAGTCTTCCGATTTTTCAAGTCCCAGGAAAGTTTACGGGCCCCATATTAATAGGATGCCATTCCTTGCAATGCATTTGCAAATTCAATCAAGCCATCCCTTTCATCATCCCCATGGTTCAATAATACAACTTCCATAGGATCTTCCACATTTATCATTGCAGTTGTACCATTAACTATCACCTCTGTCACGAGGTCCACAAAAGAGAAAACTTTATTACTATTTGGCTGCCTCATCGATTTGCACACGTGGAATACAACCTTTTCATCGCCCACTCGGAAGGTGAGATCCCTTGCTTCCACATCCACCAAAGCCTTCCCTGTTGCTAAGAAAGTCCTTCCCAAGATTATAGGCACCTCATAGTCTACTTCGCAGTCGAGAATCACAAAGTCAGCGGGCAAAATAAACTTGTCGACCTGTTCAAGAACATCATCAATAATACCAAGAGGCCTCTTCATTTTTCTATCTTCCATTTTAAATCTTATTTAAGTCTCCCTTGGTTGACCAATACCCACAGTCTTGAATACAGAGTAAGGCATCAAATTTACACTTGCTCCCAAATCACACAAGGCCTTTGAAAAATCCGCACGCCCAATGGTGGAATGGTAAAAGTGACGGGATCTTCAAGCTTTGGAGCCATCGAGTGCACAATTTCACTAACTTGATGAGTAAAATGATGGTCTCGCAATTCATAGATCTCTTTTTAGTCACCAAGTCTTTCATAAACATGGCGTATCTCGAAATTTGCTCAATTGCTTCCACCAAGGGTACATTGATGACAAGCTTTTCATCATCTCAATAAACTTCTTAAATTGATTTTCATTCTTTTGTTTTGCATGTCTGTGAGGATAAGGGGAGGAGGCTTTGGCAAAGGGGCCTTATCTTTTGGCACTACCGTTTCCGGTATGTCTATCACGTGTTCCCAATTGTTCACGTCATTTTGAGTCTCCTTCTCATTGTCATGAATATCAATCCTCACTTCCTCATTAAAATTCTCTTCACTCACTTGCTCATCAACTATTGGATCATCATTACTTTGCAACACAATATATTCATTCACAATTTTCATTTGATTGGAGGTACTTGCTTTACGACCTCTACCGCTCCTAGTGGTCACCGCCATGGCATTGCTGGTATTGTTTCCGCCCTTCGGGTTTACTACCGTGTCACTTGGTAGAGACCCCTTAGGGAGAGTGTTCAATTCTTGCAAGATTTGGCCAATTTTGACTTCTAGGTTGCGGATGGAAGTAGTGTGGGAGGCAATTTGAATATCGGAATCGGCATTCCGTTCCATCATCTATTTAAACATATTCTCAATTCTCCCCATATCATTATTTGAAGAACTTTGCCCTTGAGATTGATACGAAGGAGTATTGTTGGGTTGTTGATACATAGGGGGGTTTTGAAAGCCGGGCCCCCGGTGGCCTTGATTATTGTTACCCCAACCACCTTGGTTGTTATTACCTCCTCAGTTGCTATTGTTGTTTCCTTTATTCCCCCAATTGTTAGAGTTGTTGTTACTGCCATTGTTCCAATTCCCTTGGTTTTGATTATTCCAATCTGATTATTCCCTTGCGATCTCCATTGTTGATTTGGAGCGTTGCTCCGTTGCCCTTGATAGTTGTTGCATATAAAACTTCCTTGCTTTGGTCATCATATGAATCATCTTGGTTGTATCTACTTCCACTCTGTTCATATTCATCTTTATTACCTTGTACTTGCTGACCCCATTGTCTCCTCTTGTTGACCATTTGATTGACCCCTTCCATTGCATTTACTTGTTTTGGTCCTTGAATCTATTGCAACTGTGCTTTGGCTAACTGGTTCATGGTTGTTGTCAACTCAGCTATAACTTGTTCGTGGTCTTGTAGTTACTTATGAAGGTTGATTACATTGGGGTCACCTTGGAGAACATTTGCCCGACTCTTCCAAGTTGAAGAAGTGTCAGCCATTTTATCAAGTATGTCACAAGCCTCATCATAAGACAACTTCATAAAATTTCCCTCTGCTAATTAGTTCACTACATATTGATTTATCGTGTTTATACCCCGATAGAATGTCGGTTGGATCATTGCTTCGGTCATGTCATTATTGGGGCATTACTTGATCATCGTTCTATATATCTCTTAGATTCATGAAGGGTTTATTTTGTTCCTGTTTGAAGGCTAATATTTCATCCCTTAATGCTGCCATATGACCCGGTGAGAAAAATGTACATATAAACTTATATGCCAACTCATCCCACGTAGTGAAGGAATGGTTGGGGAGCCTTTCGAGCCAGTCCAAAGCTTTCCCTCTAAGTGAAAAAGGGAACATTCTTAGTCTCAATGCATCCTCCGACACGTTTGTCTGTTTGCTTACCCAACAGGTATCTACAAAGCCCTTTGGATGTTTATAAGCATTCTGATGGAGAGTGCTTGTGAAGAACCCTCGCTGCTCCAATAAGGTTAACATAACATTTGTAATCTGGAAATTGCCCACCTGGATTTGGGGTGGGATAATCGAACAGGCGTAACCTTCATTTGGAAGCACTCGATGAGCTGCCCGTGGAGGAGGTGGGGGAGGATATGGAATATTGTCATTGTCCTGGCGGCCTCTTCTTTGCGCTTGAGTTACTAGATGCACCTCATCTTCTCCATTATCTTCTATCTCCTTCCTCGGGAGAACATTGGCGAGAGGATCAACCATATTATACCTAAAGCGTTGAACACATAAAATTTAGTAAAATAGAAGGAAAGAAAAACAATCCACACAACTAGTCATATAGATAGCCAACACCGTTTAACTCCCCGAAAATGGTGCCAAAAAGTGATCGGCTCAACCCTGCACCACTATATAATGGCGAGCAGTGGTCGATGCAGCCTTTATCCAAAAGGTCGGGATCGATATCTACAGGGAGTTAAGATTGGTTGGGAGTTGGGTTTCTACCTAATCTAGCTATGTGCGTTGTATTTAATTTCTCTTCTAACCATGCTTGGATTTGTTTTTATTCTACGTTTAATGCTATTGATTGCTGAAAATAATCCAAGTATAACGTTTTTGTAGGATTTTTCCCAATTGATAAAAAGCACTAGGGAAATGACTTACACTTAGGCGAGTATCTAATGGGGCCTAGAATTTAGGAAAATCTTGTTGTATCTGGGGTCGAGATATAACCTTTATATATAATTACTCACTCTATACATCTCGGTAATTTGAGTGACTTTGCCCTTATTTGCTTTCTCAAGCCTAATTGGGTGTTCCAACAATGCAAGCAAAATTGGCTCAAGTTGGGTATTACTCTATCTAGGTTTAACCCTTTAATTAGGGCTATCAATCTCTTGAATTAAACTTAATTTCTTGTTATCCTATTTTTCCTAGACTTGGTCTCTGTTTCTCAAGAAGAGGCACGAAGCAGTGTTTTCAACCACCAATTCAACAGTTTAAGCATGAAACAAGCTAAATATCACTAACCCATAAACAAATAAGCCCTAAAATTGAAGACCCATTAAATACCCACATTAAGGTTGGGTCACAACCCTAGATAATGGGTTTAGCTACTCATAATTAAGGTAGAAATCAAAGACGGAGATGAAATTTAAGCCATAAAAGTTGATTACAAGAACCAAATCTAAGAATACAAGCTAAAGATACTCTAAAATTACTCTAAATTGTAAAGTACGACTGTTCACGAGCTCCCTAACACAAAAGATGGTCTAAAATGTGAAAAAGATCTATTTATACACAACTGAAATTACTAGACAAAAATACCCCTACGGAGGTTCCGCTGTCAGCGAAATACTGGGCGTCTCAGCGCAAGGACTTTCACGGCTGCCCTATAACGAGCACGGTCCGCGTTTTCATCATTTGAACCTGTACTGGAGAAAAATTAGCAAACCGCGCATATCGAATCGCGTCCTCTTTGGCTTCAACCGCGGCCGCGTAAAATGTTCGCTGACCGCGTTCTGCTGTTTTACTTCACTTGCAAATTTGTGAACATCTAATCTCGCTCCCAGCAGAATATCAGGTGAAGTCCATGCACTATCCGAAATAGAATATACCACCCCAGCATCAAGCCATTTGATGGTTTCCTTCTTGACGACCTCTTGCATGTCCTTGTTGAACCTCCGGTGACATTCCACGGATGGTTTTGCATCATCCTCACGTATAATTTTATGCATGCAAAAGGCGGGGCTTATACACCAAAATTCAGCTAAGGTCCAACCAATTACCTTTTTTCTTCTTTGAAACACCTCAAGATTGGAGTTTATCTGCACTTCGGTTAAGCAAGCAGAAAACATAACAGGTAATGTAGAAGATGGGCCTAAGAATTTATACCTGAGATGCAAGGGTAGAGGCTTCAACTCCAATGTTGGTGGCTCCTCGATCGAGGGATTTGTCGGTGGAGTTTTCCGGTTTTCCAAGTCCAAGGAAAGTTTACGGGTCCCATATTAATAGGATCCCATTCCTTGCAATGCATTTGCACATTCAATCAAGCCATCCCTTTCATCATCCTCATGGTTCAATAATATAACTTCTATAGGATCTTCCACATTTATCATTGCAGTTGTACCATCAACTATCACCTCTGTCACGAGGTCCACAAAAGATAAAATATTATTACTATTTGGCTGCCTCATCGATTTGCACACGTGGAATACAACCTTTTCATCGCCCACTCGAAAGGTGAGATCCCCTGGTTCCACATCCACCAAAGCCTTCCCTGTTTTTAGGAAATGCCTTCCCAAGATTATAGGCACCTCATAGTCGACTTCGTAGTCGAGAATCACAAAGTCAGCAGGCAAAATAAACTTGTCGACCTGTTCAAGAACATCATCAATAATACCAAGAGGCCTCTTCATTGTTCTATCTTCCATTTCCAATCTCATTGAAGTCTCCCTTGGTTGACCAATACCCAAAGTCTTGAATACGGAGTAAGGCATCAAATTTACACTTTCTCCCAAATCAAACAAGGCCTTTGAAAAATCCGCACTCCCAATGGTACAAGGAATGGTAAATGTGACGGGATCTTCAAGCTTTGGAGCCATCGAGTGCACAATTTCACTAACTTGATGATGGTCTCGCAATTCATAGATCTCTTTTTAGTCACCAAGTCTTTCATAAACTTGGCATATCTCGGAATTTGGTCAATTGCTTCCACCAAGGGTACATTGATTGACAAGCTTTTCATCATCTCAATAAACTTCTTAAATTGATTTTCATTCTTTTGTTTTTCAAGTCAGTGAGGATAAGGGGAGGAGGCTTTGGCAAAGAGGCCTTGTCTTTTGGCACTACCGTTTTCGGTATGTCTATCACGTGTTCCCTAGACGTGTTCACGTCATTTTTAGTCTCCTCCTCATTGTCATGAATATCAATCCTCACTTCCTCATTAAAATTTTCTTCACTCACTTGCTCATCAACTATTGGATCATCATTACTTTGCAACACAACATCTTCATTCACAATTTTCATTTGGTTGGAGGTACTAGTTTCACGACCTCTACCGCTCCTAGTGGTCACCGCCATGGCATTGCTGGTATTGTTCCCGCCCTTCGGGTTTACTACCGTGTCACTTGGTAGAGCCCCCTTAGGGCGAGTGTTCAATTCTTGCAAGATCTGGCCAATTTGGACTTCTAGGTTGCAGATGGAAGTAGTGTGGGAGGCAATTTGAATATCGGAATCGGCATTCCGTTCCATCATCTATTTAAACATATTCTCAATTCTCCCCATATCATTATTTGAAGAACTTGCCGTTGAGATTGATACGAAGGAGGATTGTTGGGTTGTTGATACATCGGGGGCCTTTGAAAGCCGGGCCCCCGGTGGCCTTGATTATTGTTACCCCAACTACCTTGGTTGTTATTACCTCCTCAGTTGCTATTGTTGTTTCCTTTATTCCCCCAATTGTTAGAGTTGTTGTTACTGCCATTGTTCCAATTCCCTTGATTTTGATTGTTCCAATCTGATTATTCCCTTGCGATCTCCATTGTTGATTTGGAGCGTTGCTCCGTTGCCCTTGATAGTTGTTGCATATAAAACTTCCTCGCTTTGGTCATCATATGAATCATCTTGGTTGTATCTACTTCCACTCTGTTCATATTCATCTTTATTACGTTGTACTTGCTGACCCCATTGTCTCCTCTTGTTGACCATTTGATTGACCCCTTCCATTGCATTTACTATTTTTGATCTTTGTATCTGTTGCAACTGTGCTTTGGCTAACTGGTTCATGGTTGTTGTCAACTCAGCTATAACTTGTTCGTGGTCTTGTAGTTACTTATGAAGGTTGATTACATTGGGGTCACCTTGGAGAACATTTGCCCGACTCTTCCAAGTTGAAGAAGTGTCAGCCATTTTATCAAGTATGTCACAAGCCTCATCATAAGACAACTTCATAAAATTTCCCTCTGCTAATTGGTTCACTACATATTGATTTATCGTGTTTATACCCCGATAGAATGTCGGTTGGATCATTGCTTTGGTCATGTCATTATTGGGGCATTACTTGATCATCGTTCTATATCTCTGTTAGATTTCATGAAGGGTTTATTTGGTTCCTGTTTGAAGGCTAATATTTCATCCCTTAATGCTGCCATATGACCCGGTGATAAAACTTACATATAAACTTATATGCCAACTCATCCCACGTAGTGAAGGAATGGTGGGGAGCCTTTCGATCCAGTCCAAAGCTTTCCCTCTAAGTTAAAAAGGAAACATTCTTAGTCTCAATGCATCCTCCGACACGTTTGTCTGTTTGCTTACCCAACAGGTATCTACAAAGCCCTTTGGATGTTTATAAGCATTCTTATGGGGAGTGCTTGTGAAGAACCCTCGCTGCTCCAATAAGGTTAACATAGCATTTGTAATCTGGAAATTGCCCGCCCGGATTTGGGGTGGGATAATCGAACAGGCATAACCTTCATTTGGAAGCACTCGATGAGCTGCCCGTGGAGGAGGTGGGGGAGGGTATAGAATATTGTCATTGTCCTGGCGGCCTCTTCTTTGCGATTGAGTTACTAGATGCACCTCATCTTCACCATTATGTTCTACCTGCTTCCTCGGGAGAACATTGCCGAGAGGATCAACCATATTGTACCTAAAGCGTTGAACACACAAAGTTTAGTAAAATAGAAGGAAAGAAAAACAATCCACACAACTAGTCATATAGATAGCCAACACCTTTTAACTCCCCGAAAACGGTGCCAAAAAGTGATCGGCTCAACCCTGCACCACTATATAATGGCGAGGAGTGGTCGATGCAGCTTTTATCCAAAAGGTCGGGATCGATATCTACGGGGAGTTAAGATTGGTTGGGAGTTGGGTTTCTACCTAATCTAGCTATGTGCGTTGTATTTAATTTCCCTTCTAACCATGCTTGGATTTGTTTCTATTCTACGTTTAATGCTATTGATTGCTGAAAATAATCTAAGTATAATGTTTTTGTAGGATTTTTCCCAATTGATAAAAAGCACTAGGGAAATGACTTACACTTAGGCGAGTATCTAATGGGGTCTAGAATTTAGGAAAAGGTTGTTGTATCTGGGGTCGTGATATAACCTTTATACATAATTACTCACTCTATACCTCTCGGTAGTTTGAGTGACTTTGCCCTTATTTTCTTTCTCAAGCCTAATTGGGTGTTCCAACAATGCAAGCAAAATTGGCTCAAGTCGGGTATTACTCTATCTAGGTTTAACCCTTTAATTGAGGCTATCAATCTCTTGAATTCAACCTAATATCTTGTTATCCTATTTTTCCTAGACTTGGGCTCTCTTTCTCAAGAAGAGCCTAAGTCAAAAAGGCACGAAGTAGTGTTTGCAACCACCAATTCAACAGTTTAAGCATGAAACAAGCTAAATATCACTAACCCATAAACAAATAAGCCCTAAAATTAAAGACCCATTAAATACCCACATTAGGGTTGGGTCACAACCCTAGATAATGGGTTTATCTACTCATAATTAAGGTAGAAATCAAATATGGAGATGAAATATAAGCCATAAAAGTTGATTACAAGAACCAAATCTAAGAATACAAGCTAAAGCTACTCTAAAATTACTCTAAATTGTAAAGTACGACTGTTCACGAGCTCCCTAACACAAAAGATGGCCTAAAATGTGAAAAAGATCTATTTATACACAAATGAAATTACTAGACAAAAATACCCCTACGGAGGTTCCGTAGTCAGTGAAATACTGGGCGTCTCAGCGCAAGGACTTTCGCAGCTGCCCGCTAATGACCGCGGTCCGCGTTTTCATCATTTGAACCTGTACTGGAGCAAATTTCCCAAACCGCGCAAATACAATCGCATCTGCTTTGGCTTCAACCACGGCCGCGTAAAATATTCGCTGACCCCGTTCTGCAGTTTTACTTCACTTGCAAATTTGTGAACATCTAATCTTGCTCCCAGCAGAATATCAACCGCCTTAGCGTTAGAACACTTAGCGACTGCGTATAATGGACGCGGTCCATGTCTTTGTTTAATTTAATAGTGCAAGGTCTCTGATTCTACATCACTGCTCTCACCGTAAAACCAGTCGCGGACGCGCCAAAGGTTTCGCGGCCTCACTTTTGTATCGCGGTCAGCGGTAGTGTTAGCACTTGTCTGGAGCTTCTCTGAACATCACTTCACTGTAGCATATGTTTATTCGCCTCAGCGGACGGTCTTAGGCTACCGGGTAATAATAGCGCTGACAGCGCTCCATTTCCACTCTTTGGCTTGTGCATGTTCGAGTCCTCTATGAGTTCATTTTGGCTTCTTTGCCTCATTTGGACAAACATCTACAAGTAAGCACTTAAGTTAGTTTACGGGAATACCTTAACGCATTTTTGACACAAAGCCTAAGCAAAAGAGAGCAAATAGTAGGCTAAAATCCTTAGTTATCAATCATCTCTATCTTCCTCAGCCTCTCCAGAATCTCCAAACAAATCATCTACCATGGCTGAGGATCAAACAATCCTTCCTACCATTGAAGAGAAAACCCTCGAATCTTCTATTCCTTCCAGTCATCCCCTCTTCCACCAATGTTGAAACTGAAACACCTAAACCTGTTTCTCTTTCACTCTCCATCCCTCTCACCACTACCTCTGACTCCACTATTCCTCTAAGTGTTGAGAACTCATAAATCCATAAGAATGATAGCATATCTCCCTGGTCGCCTTAGATTCTAAAAGAGTAGAGTAGCGATGATACTCTAGTTCCAGAAGGAAAAATTGAGACTTCCCTGGCAGAAAATGTTTCATCGATTAGTCTTGAAGATACACAGGTTTCTAAGAAAGGTGTTGATAAGTCTACATGTACTCATTTCCCTTTTGTTGTTGCACTTATGGAATCTCAATAGAGAGAGGCCATAGAAAATATGTTGGCCATTGCTGCTAAAGGAATTCTGGGTGAGGAAAATTCTATTTTGCCTAAGTCTCAGGAGGAAGGGACTCATCCCCTAGAGGAAGAAGGAACAATGATGATATTTGAACCATGTGTACCGGAAGAGGTTATTGGGACCCCTCTCCTGAGGAAACAAGTTAGGAATCATCTTCCCAGGTCAGCCTTAACCCTGCTCCTTCTCCTCACTTTGGCGCTGAGCCCTTGGAAGTAGTATATCCTGTTATGAGGTCCAGCGATAAAGTGGATCAAGATGATATTGCTCTAAGTGAATTTTTCAAAGTAAGGAGGCTAGTAGCAACTCTAAGTGACTTACCACAAGGTTGAAGAAAAAGGAGGCTCTTGAGTCTGCTCTAAAGAAGTGTAAAAGGAGTAACAGGAAGAAGAAAAAAAGGCTTATGAAGGAGGTTGAAATTATTTATGACAAGAACATTCCAGTAGTGGAAGTTGATTAGGAAGCACAAGAGGAACCAAGTTCCTTGGTCAAGAAATCTCCATAAAAGAAGCAATCTACTGAGAGTACTTCCAAAGAGGTTGTTGGAACACCAGTGAAAAGTCAGTAACGGATAGTAGAAAGTTGAAGCAAGTGGTGGTAGAAGAGTCAATGTCTGATGAAGATATTCGAGTGATGTCTAGTAGGAAGGTCAAGTATAGTGGAAAGTCTATTAAAAGAAAATTGGAGAATGTGAAGGAACCCGGTTCTGTAAAGAAGGCAAAAAGTGGAAGTATATATGGTAAAGAAAGGTTGAGGTACCAGAAAGTACTGTGGGGTCGCACTTTTGACCTGGAGATATCTGAGATTGTTGGTATGCGCCAAGTACTTAAGATGGTTGAATTTCAACAGTGGGGACATCTATTCAAGGTGGATATGCCCAAACTTTATGAGGATGAGGTTCAAAGTTTCTATACTGACCTCTTTACTATTGAATCCGACCATATTTGTGCTCTAGTGAATGGCGTAGACATTGTTATGGACTCTGCTATGTTAGGAGACATTCTTAAAGTCCCTTCTAAAAGTTTGTCGTCTGTTAGAGGTGCATGTGGTTCAAACTTTAGGCGTGCTATAGTTAAGGAGAGAGTTGTCCAGCAGGGGGAGCGGGTGCATAAGAAAGCCTTGCTTCCTATGTATCAGTTGTTGTTTAATTGGTGAACAACGTCTTGCTTCCTCGCACTGAGAGGAGGTCCATCACATCCAGGGCTGATCTGTATCTACTGGAAGAACTAGATGAGTTCCAAATTGTCAATCTGCCAGCCATAATGATTGAGCATATGCAAAAGGTGGCAGCATTCAAAGATGGGAATCATGGCCTCCCCTATGGCTTTCTACAGGGAGAATGACAAGTCTTTATATAGTTTTTGAAAAATCGAATAGTACATGCTAGTAGCAATCAGTCCAGGACAATCAAGGATAACAGGATCCCTTTAATCAAGGGATTCTGATTCAAATGGTGCTGTCCAGACGAAATAAGGCAAGGAGCCAGTCCAACAAGACTGATTCTCCCAAAAATAGAACAAGGAAGTCACATAGTGCACAAATAGGCTAGATACATAGTGAGTTAATTAAGGCATGTTGTAATAATATTACATTAAGGCCTAAAAATAGGGTAATCAACTTAGCAATCAATCAAGAGGACTGGAAATCACAGGGAATCCAGAGGAAACCAAGAAAACATCACATAGAATAGGAAAAGGATTCATAAAATAGGTACAGTATCACAAAAGGAAAATACACCATTGTTTATTTAAGGAAAATATCTCATAGGTATAACAGGAATTCAGAAGTCAGTACAACATCACAAAAGGAAAATGCTCAATTGTGCATTTAAGGAAAATATCACACAAATAACAAGAATTCAAGAGTTGGTACAATTAGTTAGTTACATGGTCGAATCAACAAGTATTTAAGAGATAGGACATATTTGTAGAACAATAGTAGGAATCAGACATGGTTTCACTAAATCGAAAAAGAACAACAAGCACATATAACAAAACTGACTTGGAGTATTAGGGTGTTAACAGTAGCATTGAAAACAACAATAAACCACAAAACAATCGTTTAAACATGGCACAGGTAGTTTAAAAAAAATCAAAAAGGAAGTCCTTTTGAAGACGGGTTCAAGAACCCTAAATGTTAAAATCTCTAAAAGGAATAGTTTTCCGGAAGAAATCAGAGAAAGTATAATAATAATGTAAGCATGTAAGCAGTCATTAAAGAAAAGTCAAGAATCAGATGGTTAGGGTTTCGTGACAACCCGTAAAAGAGGGCAAATCCTCAGGGACGACATAGATGAGGCCGGAGAGTGTGAAAGCTTACTCAGATGGCCGAGGTTTGGCCGGAAAGTGGCGAGAGGCTCAATCGGAGGCAAGCGGGCTGCTCCAGGCCTATTTGAGGAACCCAGGTAGATGTTGAGCGAGTAAGAGACGAACAGGTGACCAAGGAGTGGTGAGGAACCATGGATGCCAGTGAGAGGACCGGCCAGAGGGGAAACAGGCCCTCATTATAGGGAAGATTCTAGAGAGCGATGAGGGAGTAGAGAGAAGGGAGGAGAACAGTCGCGAAGGAAATCAACGGGAAAGGGGGAGTTAGGTTAGAGTTAAATTAGGTAATATGAGATATGGGTCGTTGATCTCATTTGATCAATGGTTCAGATCAACTGAGGTTTGGGCCGGGTATTTAATAGGGTTTGGGCTGGGTAGGAATGGTATCTGGGTTGGGTATTTAAATAGGGTTTGGGCTGGGGTTAATTTAGGCTATGTTTTAAAATAATAAATGGCTAGATATTAAATACCCAAAAATAAATAAATAATTAAATAAACAACCAATAATTATACAAAAAAAATGAAATTGAGTTTAAATAGATGAAATTACAGTAATTAAATAATATTAAGTGTAAAAAGTGCATAAGTGTCAAATTAAAATAATACACAATGTTCAATTGGGCTATAATTGCAAAATTATTGTAATTGAAATTAAATAAGATCCAATTGACTAATTCGTGAAATAATTGAATTTTAATAGATAAAAAATGATTATAAATGACATACTGAGCTGGGAAACAATTTGAGATTATTTTAGAGCACAATTTATGAATTATAAAAATATACAATATTAAATGAATAGGGAAATAATTTAGATAAAATATGGAAAAATTAGGAAAATGCTCCTTATTGCAAAGAGTGATTTTGAAAGCTTATATACAAGTTTAAAAATAATTTGAGGAAAAATTGGGTATCAACATAGACAGTAAGGGTGAATCCTGAAGCAATTATCTCTAATCAAAGCATGTAGAGGTGAAACTAGCAAATAGGAACTCAAACGTATCAAGAACAACTTGATACACGGTAAGTATAAGGACCTAAGAACCCTAAAAGGCCAACTTCCCACATATAAGTCTGAGCACGCACTCGTCACCTTGTGTACACGAACTAAAATAAACATAGAAGACTCAAATCCTAAGGGCTATGTGATGACCCAAAAGGTCATCCTGAGTAATTACAGCTAAATCTGTGTTCCGAGGCCTCGAAAGCCTCCGTTAATCTCACCTCGATATACGTGCACAGCCCAGACAGGTAGCAGAGAAACTTCCATGTGAAAATTTGATAAAAATGGGATTTTTGAATTGAATAACTGAATAAAGTTGACTTTGGTCAACATTTTTGGTAAACGGATCCGGACCCGTGATGTGACGGTCCCGGAGGGTCCGTAGGAAAATATGGGACTTGGGTGTATGCCCGGAATCGAATTCCAAGACCCCAAGCCCGGGAAATGAATTTTTAAAGAAAATTGTTTTCTGAAAATAATAAAGGAATGTGAAAGTGAATAATTATGTGAAAACCTTGTTACCGGGCCCATGTTATTGTATCGGAGCCCGGAACAGGTTTATTATATGTTGTTTGTCCTATATGTGAGATTTGGTGTAAAACGGGCTTGATTTGATTGGTTTCGGATCCAAATGAGGAAAAATGGAGTTAATGAAATTGTGGGATTTCTAAAGAATTTGAAATGTGGCTTGAGAGGTGATTTTATGTTCCCGAGGTCCGAATGAAATTCTGAGATCGGGAATAGTTCCGTTGTATCGTTTATAACTTATCTGCAAAATTTGAAGTCATTCCGAGTGGTTTAGGCCGGTTCGGCGCGTTGAAGAGAATTCTAGAATTTCAAAGTTCTTAAGTTTTGAATTCAGGGGTTTTGGAGGGTGATTTTGAGTTTTAGCGTTGTATTGAGTGTTCCGTGAGCTCGAGCAAGTCCGTTTAATGATTTGGGACTTGTTGGTATTTTTGGACGGGGGCTCGGGTGGGCCCAGGTGCCTCCCGGACCCCGCGCGAGGCCAAAAACCAGCAAAAACCACTGCTGGTGCACAGCAGCTGGTGTGACCGCAGGTGCGGTTGCCCAGCCGCAGGTGCGGGACCGCCCCTGCGGTCCCAGCCTCGCAGGTGCGATCCCCAGCCCCTTGCCCAAAGTCCGCAGGCGCGAGACTCAGGCCGCAGGCGCGTGATCGCAGGTGCGGTCCAGGCCATCGCAGGTGCGACTTTTCCGCAGGGGCGACCAAAATTCCGCAGGAGCGGGACCGCTGGTGCGGCTCCCAACCCCGCAGGTGCGAGCCCAGGGTCCCAGGACCTTTTCCGCAATTGTTATCCTTTTCTCGCAGGTGCTAGACCGCACCTGCGGTCCTATGGTCGCAGGTGCGGAAACCCCTGTTGGCAGGCCACTTAAATACTCTAAAATTTTGGGTTTTCTTCACTTTCACCCATCTTCAACCACCATTAGAGGACAACCAAGCTTGGGCAAACACCTCCCACGACCACCCACTAAGAGGTAAGTTAAACCCCTTAAAACCTCTAATTCTAACACTAATTCTTAGTTAAATACACTATTAAATCATCTAAAAATTATAGAATTAGGTAGTAAAGTTTAGGGATTTTAGAAATTTCGTGATTTTCCATGATTTCTCCTTGCCGGGACAATAGAATTGTATTGAATAATTCCATGCACTTAAGACTTCGTATTATGGAATTTCATATTATTGTTGCCTTGTGTTTTATTATTCGTCGCACGAGGGGACATGCCATGTTGACTGAGTGTTATTATATATGCACGAGGGGACATTCCGTGCCGGGTGATTGTGAGGTTATGCACGAGGGGACATTCCGTGCCGAGTGTTATTATATA
This sequence comes from Nicotiana undulata, assembly GCA_005239495.1. NCBI lineage: Eukaryota > Viridiplantae > Streptophyta > Magnoliopsida > Solanales > Solanaceae > Nicotiana > Nicotiana undulata. The sequence continues at coordinate 111,819 of ML265550.1, forward strand.
TGCACGAGGGGACATTCCGTGCCGAGTGATTGTGAGGTTATGCACGAGGGGACATTCCGTGCCGAGTGTTATTATATATGCACGAGGGGACATTCCGTGCCGAGTGACTGTGAGGTTATGCACGAGGGGACATGCCGTGCCTTTCCTGTTCATTATATGTTTGAGAAGCTATATTTCTGCCTTGTCTTTACGTTTCATTTATTACCTTGTACTGCTGTGCTAGCATACTGTTACCCTATCTCCCCAGCATGTTCTCCCCGTATCTGTCTTACTTGCTTATTTCTGTTGCCATTTTTCCTGCTATTATATAAAATTGCACAGGTACATATGTTGTGTTGGTCCTAGCCTCGTCACTACTTCGCCGAGGTTAGGCTCGACACTTACTCAGTACATGGGGTCGGTTGTACTGATGCTACACCTGCACTTCTTTATGTTGTGCAGACTACGCAGCCGGACCCGGAGATCACTGACGATCGGAGCATCTCATTCAGTCACAGAGGAGACTCGAGGTAGACCCGCAGACGTTCGTGGGCCTTGACGTCACCTCCTACTTTCCATTTTCAGCTCTGTCTTACTTTGTATTTCAAGACAGTCTTATGTACTTATTTCAGACCTTTTTGTTGTAGTAATCGCTTAGATAGTTTGTGAGTATGTGACACCAGTTCTGGGATTTGTTTATGGGTTTTATTTTGAAAAGTGCTATGTTA
>ML265552.1:0-11027 GCA_005239495.1 Nicotiana undulata
TATATATATATATATATATATACATACATATATACGCGTATATAACGCCGTTTCAATGTACATACATATATACACGGATATAACGCCTTTTGAATATACATACGTCTATATGCGTATATAACGCCGTTTGAATCATATTTCAGCCATTGTGGGCAACATCATCATCATATACCAGCTGATCAGGTGGTGATGCGTATATAACGCCATAACCTTTTCCCATATCCCATATAAATATAATATACATATATACGCGTATATAACGCCGTCTGGTCATGGGTAAATGTGCATGTATAAATGCATATGAAATATATTAATACAATCTCTCGGTACGTCATAAGGCCATTATGCCTCTGATTAATATCATGAAATAAACTTTACCAACTTACGTATTATTGAGACCCGTGAACAGAAGATAATAATAATTCACATGGGGAATCAAGAATATAGACATCCCTAGTATTCCTATGAATAGAGTAATTGATGGAAACTGTGCGTTTGCTCGTTTCTTCTGTATAATTTGGACCATGCCAAAAGAAAGAAGTGATAGACTTAACATATCTTGAATAGGGAAACCCCCGTATAATATTCCGTTGAAAAAACCCTTCGTGGATTGAACTTAGAACTAAAAAAAACCGGATTGAATTTTGCTTATGTTTTTGAAGTCTTGAACGAATCAAGCTCCCTTTATTTGAAGCTTTTGGAACGAATTACGTTTCTGGTCTTTGAAGCCTTTGGAACTAGGAAAATGGAGAATGTCTTATGCCTTTAAGATTTTTTTGACGTTTTTTGTTCTTCATTTTGTCCAAATGGAATGGAAAGGATTTGTTATTAAATCTTACTAGAAATTCTAAGTTTCCCTAGTTAGACACCTAGACATGGAATGACTTAAGAGTCATTCTCTTATTTTGTGGTCATTTGCCACGTTATCTTTCATTAGGGGGTTAATCTTATTTTATTTTTTTAAATAATTAACTAGGTAATGTCCCGTTATCCGGTAATTAACCAATTACACGTATAGTTAAGAATTATCTCAAATTATCAAAAAATACTACTCATTTTTAATATATTTTATACGTCATACTACTGTGGTCATATGGTACCTGGCATGGTACTAGTCCATAATTATCGGATATTATCGCTCGACCCGAATTGTATCCCAACATGCCAAACTTGGACGAAACTCATTTTCTTCGATTTGCTTACCCTCTCACTTTCACGAATTTACTCATCACTTGTTTGAAATAGCATAATACTTATAATTCCACAATAATCTCATTCCCGAAATTACTTCGATTTACTTACGACGAAATTTTATCGTACAAAAATGCAGGATGTAACATAATTACTCTCTGCGATCGCATATTCCCTTCCGTGATCGCAGAGCTCAAGCCAGTCCTCTTCCGCGATCGCAACCCCCATCCTGCGATCGCATAGGGTCATCCAAGCTCTCTTCTGCGATCGCAACTCCCTTTCTGCGATCGCAAAGTGTATTTTTGCCCAGTTATTTTCTTAAGTCAAAAACAGAATGTTATTTTGGGATTTTCATATTTCCATCACTTTCTCCTTCCTCCAACCTCCATTGAAGACCTCTAAGCCATATTCTCCTCCATAACCTCGTGGGTAAGTGTTTCTAACATCGATTTCTTCCATTTTTCTTCCATAATCACTAGAATCTAGGCCTAAAATCCTAAAATCAAAGTAGAAATTAGGGGTTTTGGGTAGAGTTAGGTTTTTGGGAATTTTGGGTAATTCAACCCCAATTTGGGGTCGGATTTCAAAACAAATTATATATTCTAACTCGTGGGGGTATGGGTGATCGGGTTTTGGTCCGAGCCTCGTGTTTGGACCAAGTGGGCCCAGGGTTGAATTTTGGAAATTTTGGAAGAGTGATAGGAATTGTGTATTTAGACTATGGGATTGTGTTATCGAGTTATTAATTATATACTTAAGTTAATTATGCCTAGATATTGTTCTTCCGGAGTTGAATTCAAAAGGAAAGGCGGTGTTAGAAGGTTGATTGCTATATTTTGGACCCGAGGTAAGTGTCTTGCCTAACTTTGGTGAGGGAATAGGTATTGTATGCTTTGTACTAAGTGTTTATCATTTTCAATGCATAGGTAAGGTGATGAGTACCTATGCATTGTGTGTGCAGCATGCCTGTGAGTCTATTATTGATACAAATCTTGTTATTACTTCCATGTTTGTTATATTATGAACTTGTCTCTACTTGGAAGCCGTTGTTGTTGGAAATCTTGGTTGATGAACTTATGATATATCGGTTCGATTGAAAACCCAACTATTAAGGATATATTTGAAATGATTGGTTATAGCTGAGACCCTTGCCGGGCACTTGTTGTGAAATTGATTGATGCTTTCCCCTTGCCGAGTGATATTGAAACGTATTTCCACTATGCTGTACTCCTTGCCATTATATCTGTCATTGTTTGGTGAGGAAGAGTGTAAAGCACGAAGGGTGATGTCGTGCCATGATATTTGATTACATTGCATAGTGAGGAAGAGTGTAAAGCACGAAGGGTGATGTCGTGCCATGATTCACATTGATTATAAGCACGAAGGTTAATGTCGTGCCATGATTTACATTGATTATAAGCACGAAGGTTAATGTCGTGCCATGATTTATATTGCCTTACATTGTACATTGCATTGTGAGGAAGAGAGTAAAAGCACGAAGGGTGATGCCGTGCCATGATTTATACTATTTCACATTATACATCGCATTGTGAGGAAGAGAGTAAAAGCACGAAGGGTGATGCCGTGCCATTATTTACATTTCTGGTATTTATACTTGTTTCGTTAGCTATTGTGTTAAATTGCCTCCCTTGTTTACTTCTATATGTCAATTTAACTGCTTCATTTCACTTGTTCCCCTTTACTTCTCCCGTTTCCCATACTTGTCTGCCTATCTTTTGCCTTGTTTTTCCATGCTTTGAGTTGTAAAATAGGACAGGTTAACGTTGTTGCTAAGTCTAGCCTCGTCACTACTTCGGCCGAGTTTAGGCTCGGCACTTACTCAATACACGGGGTCGGTTGTACTGATTCTACACTGCACTTCTTAATGTTGCGCAGACCCTGCATCTGGACCCAGTGGACCGCATTGAGGGAGTCACCTCCAGTCTACCCAGAGCTTCAAGGTATACCCGCTGGCGTTCATGGGCCTTGGTGTCTCTCGTGCCTTTGGATTCCTTATTGTCTTATCTTCTCCCCCAGTTTCAAGACAATGATGTATTTCTTTTCAGACTATGTATTTAGCACTCTATTTAGACAGTTCGTGAGTTGTGACACCCCAGTTTTGGGCTTATGCGACGTTATGTATTTTACTATTCCACTTTGCATCTTTGAATTTCTATTACATTTTCGCTGTTAAAAATCTAAAGTGCTTCGTTATTTATGTTAAGATTGTTAAAGGTATTTTTTTTACTACTGCCGAATGGGGTTGCAAAAGTTAGATTACTTGTGCATGTTGGCTTGTCTAACGGGTTCAACGTTAGACACATCCACGGCCTGAAGGGTGGGATTTCGGGTCGTGACACATATAGGCGATGTATGGCTCCAGTTATCACCTTTCTATAGTAAGGAGGAAGATGGAAAATTATGTTGGTATTGTTGAGAGAATTCACTTGTGTTCGTATTAGCTTAGTGAAAAGCTATATATTTTCGGTTAATGAAGTTCATAATATCAAGACTATCTTGGAGATTCTGGGGTGTAACTTTGGGAGTCTTCATACAAGATACAAAGATCTGCCTTTGGGAGCTAAATATAAGTCTTCGGCAATATGGCAAGGAATATTTAAAAGTTCTATTCTCAAGAATATTATACGGATTTTCCCCTACTTCAGGTATTTTAAGGCTATCCCATATTTCTTTTGGCATGATCTATACGACACAAACGAAACGAGAAAATGTAAAATTTCCATACATGACTCTATTAGTAGAAATATTAGAGATGCCTATGTTCTTGATTCCCCACGTGTCATATTATTTTATCATCTGTTCATGGGTCTCAGAAAAATACGTAAGTTCAAAAAGTTTACTTCATGATATTACTCAAAGGTATAATGGTCTTATAACATTCTGAGAGATTTTATTAACGTATTTCATATGCATTTCATGCATTTATAGATGCACATTGACCCATGACCAGATGGCGTTATATACTCGTATATATATATGTATATATATGTATATGTATATGTATATATATGTATATGGGATAGAGAAAGGTTATGGCGTTATATTCGCACCACCACTTGATCAGCCGGTATACGTTGATGATTTTGCCGGAAAGGTTTGGCGTTATATTCGCACCACCACCTGATCAATTGGTATACGTTGATGATTTTGCCCACAGTGGCTGAGATGATATGATGGGATGCCCTCAAAGGCTTGATGATGTTATGAACACATGTACCTATGCACGACATGGCATTCATACGCATATGCATGACACTATAAGTATTAAATGATATACAGAATTATCCAGACTTACAGGTTGAGTCATGTACTCCATGTTTCGTTCATGTCCTTTATATATTGATTTATATGCCTTACATACTCGGTACATTGTTCGTATCGACGTCCTTTTGTTGTGGATGCTGCATTCATGCCTGCATGTATAAGTAATCAATTTGATGAACCCTCATAGTAGACTAGGTTAGCATTCAACAAAGGATCGGTAAGACTCCACCTCATTTGGAGTGTAGCCGAGTCTATAAGCCATCGTGTCAGAGTTTTACTTTCAGACATATGGGTAGGCCGGTACTTTGTTGTCACGCCCCAAAACCGGGGGACGAGACCGGCGCCTAATCGGATGAACCCAGTCAAGCGGACCTGGATTGCCTTTCCTACCCAACGTATTACCCCGTGTTCATAACGTACATTATTCCATATGAGTTAGCCAATTTAAATTCAAAGTACACTTCACAACATAATTCCATTTTTCCTCTTTTAGTTTCCAACAATAGATACTCCAAAATATACAAGTTACAAACAACATTTCTGATTTGCGATCCACAAGTACGAGTGAGTACAATTACCGCCCATAATATACATATACATATACATATAAAACCCACAAAGTGTCTACGGAGCCTCTAAGAGTTCTTAGGAGTTTTACATAACATGCCGGCAAGAAGGCCTCGGCTATACCTTTACAACATAAGCAAAGAGAATAGTATAATCCACACGCGGTCCCGAGAGGAAGAGGGGCTCACCAAAATTGCTTAAGAGATGGAGGCACCACTAACGGCGGGCTGAGCTACCTGCTATGGAACCACCTACATCCATATAAAAGATGTAGCGCCCCCGGCAAAAGGGACGTTAGTGGAATAGTACTAGTATGTATGAACATACTTTACCCTAAAGTACAATCAAGCAATACACAGATAAGAGACAGTTAATGGAACCAACAAGTATTGCACAGAAACAGAAACAACCAAAATCAAGAGTTTCACAGATTCTCCTTTAAACACCATCATATTCAAGAGTTTCACAGATTCTCCTTTCAACACCATCTTATTCAAGAGTTTCACATATTATCATTTCAACACAACCACATTCCACCCTTATTACCTCGTCCACCCTTATTACCTCGCCCACCCTTATTACCTCGTCCACCCTTATTACCTCGTGTTGCGGCGTGCAACCCGATCCCACCAGAAAATCACATTTCATAACAACAATCCCCAACAATTAAATCACAAGTATCTTCATTACAAGGAACACAAGTTCATATCAACAATTCGCTATGAGGACTCAAGGCACGATGATTCTCACCAAGCAGTAATTCATGTACACGGTGTTGCCATAATCGTTCAACTCAATTACATCAATTCACAATACCCTTTTTCATTACTTACCACGCACGATTTTTAGCCATTATATGCATTCCCACACTTGGTCACATTAACATTCTTTCATTCATTAACACATACTTTCATATCGATACCCTCGAGCATTTACGAGCTTTTCACATAATAAGATAGGCACAACAAACCACTTTCCACAATCTCAACTAGCATAGTAGTCAACAAGAAATTCAGGGAGTGAAGTATTATGCCTCAACACAATTGGACAGCTAATTCACATATTCTCAAACAAAGTACACATACCGTATGCTCGGACACTAACAAGAGGATTCTACAAAGGTTAAAGTTAGACATAGATACCTGGAGTCGAAGTTCCCTTCTAATTCCTATTCCCAAATCATCGGACCGTCAAGCAACGCCGATCTAATTAATAATGTAACACATTCATCTTAGAATTGGGAATCATAAACACAATTCGAACTTGCCTAGGCATTTATCGAATGTTATGAGACCCCTCAGATTACCAACCCCCCCTTTTTGTGATTATTTACTCTAACCCACTTCCCTTTACTAGATTGTGACAATAAATGAACATGCATGCAAGGTTCTTCACTTTCATCTTCAAGAACCCGTTTAGGGGAGTTCTACTATTAACCAAAATCTGAAAATTTAAGGAAAATGGCGTGGGGACTTACCTGTTAGAATGAAGAAGAAGATTACTCGAAATTCCCAGGCATGAGTGATTTTGGAAATAATCAAATTGATGAAGAAGGAGCTTTATTCCTTAAAAATTAAGAGGAGGGGTGTTTTATTAAACAGGGGTCGGGTTTTAAATTTAGAAAATAGGAGCCCCGACACAGAAATGCGGTCAGGAATGCGATCGCATTCCTGCTATGCGGTCCGCATTCCTGTCGCATAGTTGGCCCTCAAATGGTCCAAAATGGGAAAACAATCTGCCCAGGTAAGCGACCACTATGCGGTCCGCATACCTGTTATGCGATCGCATAGTGCGTCGCATAAACTCCTTCGCAAGAACCATGGGGCAAGAATGCGACAACTATGCGGTCCGCATACCCAAAATGCGATCGCATTCTGGGCCGCATAGTTGTCCTCAATTTGGACAGTAGCATGTCCAAGTATGCGACCATTATGCGGTCCGCATACACATTATGCGATCGCATAGTGCGTCACATAACAACACAATTCTGAGAAATTTTATTTTTCAAGTTTCGGGGTACCTTTTACTCAAAATAGTTCCGGTTATAGAGTTTCTACAGTTATAACAACACAGGGACCTATTCGGGCATTATTCTAGACATAGAATTTTTACGGGTCTTTAAATCCTCCCCCACTAACTCCGATATTTTTTGAAAATTTTGCAAGAGTTTCCTCTGTAATTAGGCCTATCTACCTGTCAGAGAGCACCCGAAACACATGTTCTTGACCAATTAAATGCTACATAATGCATTTATTCTAACAACTTGTATATAATCTTGTTACCTCAACAACTTGCATATATTCAATTACTTCCACATGCCATATACACTTCAATTAATCATTACCAATCTACACTTCTATTAATCATTTAACCATCGCACGAGTTTCACACAATTTCACTTACTCCAACAATTTTCACATAGTTCAGTTAACACCACCACTTGCATATCATCTAACTACCACATGAATTGCACATAACTTTAGCTTACTTCAAAGAGTGGCACATTACCCAAACAATCACAATGTTACACTAATATGGCACAACTTTGAGAGGCTACAATAGTAAGGAAATTAGGAGAGTGAAGTGTTCTTGCACAAAATTAAACACAAAGGTGTATTCACTTAGAGATGTAAGTTCTCACGATCACTACTAGACTTGTTCAAACAAATGGGGATATTTTTCTTTAATTTCATTCTCCGCTTCCCACGTGGCTTCCTCGACTCGTTGACTTCGCCACAACACTTTAACTGAAACAATTTCTTTGTTCCTCAACCTACGGACTTGCCTATAAGTAATAGCAACCGAAACCTCTTCATACGATAATTCTTCATTAACCTCAATAGTCTCAACCGGCACGATGGCGGATGGATCTCCAACCACTTTCTTCAACATAGACACATGGAATAACGGGTGCACTAATGACATTTCACGGGGCAATTCCAGCCTATACGCGACTTGCCCTATCCTTTGAGCGATCCAATATGGCCAGACATACCTAGGGATCAATTTCCCTTTCTTCTCAAACCGCATCACCCCTTTCATGGGAGATACCTTCAAGAACACCCAATCATCTACTTGAAACTCTAAATCTCTACGACGGACATCCGCATAGGATTTCTGATGACTTTGAGCAGTTTTCATCCTCTCCTGAATGACTCTAACTTTTCCCATAGCTTGGTGCACAAGATATGGTCCTAACAATTCTGCCTCACCAACGTCAAACCATCCGATCGGAGACCTACATCTCCTCCCGTACAATGCCTCAAATGGGGCCATCTGAATACTAGCTTGGAAGCTGTTATTGTAAGCAAACTCTATAAGCGGAAAGTGATCATCCCAGCTACCCTTGAAATCCAAAACACAAGCCCGTAACATATCCTCAAGCGTCTGAATAGTCTGCTCCGCTTGACCATCAGTCTGCGGGTGGAAAGCCGTGCTGAGATTTACCTGAGTACCCAAACCTTGTTGAAATTTCCTCCAAAAGTTAGTTGTGAACTAGGCCCCTCGATCCGAAATAATAGAAACTGGAGTGCCATAAAGTCTGACTATTTCCTTGATATACAACTGAGCGTACTGTTCTGCAGTATCGATGGACTTGACTGGTAAGAAGTGAGCTGATTTCGTGAGTCGATCTACTATTACCCAAATTGAGTCAAACTTGCGCTGAGTGCGAGGTAACTCTACCACGAAGTCCATATTGATCATTTCCCATTTCCATATCAGTATTTCCATGAGCTGCGTCAACCCACCGGGCCTCTGATGCTCGACCTTCACCTACTGACAATTCGAACATCTAGCCACAAAGTCCGCCACACCCCTCTTCATACTACCCCACCAATAAATCTCCTTGAGATGGTGATACATTTTCGTAGAACCTGGGTGAACAGAATACCTGGAATTATGAGCCTCTGCCATTACCCTCTCCTGGGGATCGTCAACATCTGGAACACATAGTCTCCCCTGACACCGCAAGACACCGTCATCATTTCCAAGTGAAAAAGCTGAAATCTTGTGATTTAAAATCGCTTCCCTCAATTGTATCAATGTTGGATCTCTGAATTGCTTTTCCTTCACTTCCGCTACAAGCGACGACTCCGCTCCATAACGCACCACGACTTTCCCCTCACCTGAGGTCGAAAGACAGACCCCAAGACTGGCCAATTGATAAACCTCCCGAGCCAAAGGCCCCTACCCACCGACCTTCCAAATGTGCAAAGCTACCCATGAATTTCCGACTAAGAGCGTCGGCTACCACATTCACCTTTCCTGGATGGTACAAAGTATTCATATCGTAATCCTTGAGCAATTCTAACCACCTCCACTGCCTTAAGTTCAACTCCTTCTGCTTGAATAAATACTGAAGACTGTCACGGCCCAAAATCCCACCTTTCAGGCTGTGACTGCGTCTAACATTGAACCCGCTAGACAAGCCAACGTACACAACACCTTGACATTTTTAAAACAACTTAACAGTAATAAAGCAATTTTCTTTCAAACCTTTACTGAAATAACCAGAACCACTTCAAAAGTTTTACAGTAGAAATGTAATAATACTCCGAAAAATGCATAATGAAATGATAAAGATAACAACATCGCAAAATCCCAAAATCGAGGTGTCACAACCTCACAGATTGTCTATAAGAATACTAAATACAAATCTGAAAGGAAATACAATTTTGTCTTTAGAACGGAAGGAGAAATAAGACAATAGGATACTAATAGCAGGAGAGACTCTAGGGCCCACGAATGCCAGTGGTATACCTTGAAGCTCGATGTGGACTGAAGGTGACTCCCTCAGAGCGGTCCACGGGGTCCGGAAGCGGGATCTGCACAACATAGAGAAGTGCGGTGTAGTATCAGTACAACCGACCCCATGTACTAAGTAAATGCCGAGCCTAACCTCGGCCGAAGTAGTGGCGAGGCTAGACTTAGCAAATAACATTCACCTGTCCTATTCTACAACACAAAATACAGATAACCAAGCAAGGAAGAATAACAGTCATATACAGGGAACGAGAGCAGATAAAGGGAAAAACAATAAGATAGAGCAGTTAGTTAACATCAAGTAAGAAAAGAAACAATTTACCGAAAACTGATAAGGTATGAATGACATGTCTGAATGATAACAATGGCACGACATCACCCTTCGTGCTTTTACTCTCTTCCTCACCAATGCAATGTATGTTGTAATCAATGTAATCATGGCACGACATTAACCTTCGTGCTTTCAATAAATGTAAACATGGCACGGCATCACCCTTCATGCTTTTACTCTCTTCCTCACCAATGCAATGCATGTTGTAATCAATGTATTCATGGAACGGCATTAACCTTCGTGCTTTCAATAAATATAAACATGGCACGACATCACACTTCGTGCTTTTACTCTCTTCCTCACTATGCATGACATGATGTAATCAATGAAAAAAAAACATGGCACGACATCACCCTTCGTGCTTTACACTCTTCCTCACCAATGCAAGACAATGTGTATGGTAAGGAATGCAACATAGTGGGAAAATACAGCTCAAATCACCCGGCAAGGGGAAAATATCAGTCAATATCTCAATAAATGCCCGACAAGGGTCTCAGCCATAACCAAACAACTCAATACATATATACTGTATACTTGGATCCTGTGATGGCCCAAAAGGTCATCTTATCTAATTTAAGCTGTACCTGTGTTTCGAGGCTCCGAGAGCCTCCGTTAGTCTCACCTCGATATGCGTGCGCAGCCTGGGCATGTAGCCGGGAAGCTATTATGTGAAAATTTGATGAAAATGAGTTTTGGTAATTAATAAATGAGTACAGTTGACTTTGGTCAACATTTCTGGTAAACGGACCTGGACCTGTGATTCGACGGTCCCGTAGGGTCCGTAGGAAAATATGGGACTTGGGCATATGCTCGGAATCGAATTCCGAGGTCCCAAGCCCGAGAAATGAATTTTTAAAAGAAATTGTTTTCTGAAAATAATAAAGGAATA
>ML265554.1:4585-19246 GCA_005239495.1 Nicotiana undulata
CATGGTTACCCCCCCCCCCCCCCCTTTGCATGTTTCAACATGATTCTACTTCACTTCTGTCTGCTTTGATTCCTACTATACTACAATATTCACCATATGTTACTTAGTCTCTATGTAATCCTGAATGCATGCTATACCTAGAACCTTTTCTTTGAACCTATATGTGACTCTGCTTGTTGTATGTTTTCCAATATGCTTCATACATGTCCCCTACCCCTCACTCCCTACTTGTGATTGTTAAACTCGTTTGGTCTTTGTTTTTTGTTCTATGTGTACTGTTCTAATCCTAAAACTCTGATTATCTTACTCTCTTCCCTTTCCAATTGTTTTCGGTGAACTCTGCTATTGTTCTTCAAAGCTTATTTCGAACAAGTCATTTTCAAAAGCTGTTTTCCTACTTAACTCTTGTCAAATCACATCCTGCACTTTTACTATAATCTTAGACCCCTTAGGATCTGCCCCTCTTGTGTGAGCATTGCCTTGGGACCCTTGAGCTCCCTCTGAACTTTGAAACACAAGAGTTGGCCTTTCCACACTGCACTTACTCTATTTTGGCTATGAAATCTAGGCGTGAACACTGCAAGGGACCCTCTGAGATCCTTAGGGAACTCTGACACACCCAGATTAATAAAGGTTGTGAAACATTAGTATATGGCATTGAGGATTCGGAAACTTGGGCATACTATAGAAGGCTCCCTATAGTTAACTTCTTCTTTTCCTATTTTAATTATGTAATTCACATTCAGAGGCTTGTAATAATTTGTAAATACTGTTCTGGGGCTGGATAGTGATAATGGGTGGGGAATGCATGCTATAGTATAAGTATGGGTAGATATCATGTTTCTCTAGGTTTATTTTTCCTGTGTGCGCACTAGTAACCATGTCTAGGTATCAAGCATGCCATGCATTTTGTCACTTATGTTGATACATCTGCTATTCTTTCAGCACATCATCCTCACTTAGAAAATCATGTTCACAGGATCAGTAATAACAATTAAAAACTGCTATCATGTGATTCTAAAAACGTAATTAAATCCTGCCGTAAAACGATTGTGTTAACAAATCTTCAATCATGCTTTAACATGCTGTATACGTAGAGATCATGTTCAAGATAAACAACTATTAAAATCTGTCACCTATGCTATTCCTTAAGTTATGCATCACGATGTAACCCTGTATTCATTTAGAAAATCATGTTTAAGTTACCATGCTGCATTAGACATCGTACAATATGATCATACTTAGTCTAAACATATGCCTGAAACAGTCCCCTGGCCTAAACAAACAGGTAATCAGTCCTTTGTACACACTTAGGATCACATGTTATTAGGATTAGGAATCTGAAACCTGTAACAAATACAACTGCTGCATGTTATGCTAAACCTAGGCAAGCCTTAGGTAATCAATTACGAGAAATAAAACCAGACCTGTCTTTGTGATCATGTTTAACTACCAGCATGCTAAAATCAGTAGGCAAGCCATGACTAGGACTTCCTCTCTGAGTTATGTGATATAATTGAACTCTGCTATTATCACATTGAAATCATGTTTAGGAGCTGAATCTGGACCTAAATTTGTGTATGAGGCATGCTGTGTATGTGCAATATATGTGGAGATATATTGCTTCCCTTAATTGCTTTCCATGTTCTTCACTTATGTGCAGTCCTACTTGTTTTGTTATTTTTCTCCTTAGCAGTTTTACCTTTGAAACCTGAGGGTGTACTTAGAAACCTCCCTTTTAGGATAGTAATCCTAACTTTCTCCGGGACTGATAGGAAGGGACGGGTAGCATCATGCAATAGAGTTCGTGACCAATACGCGCTTTAATTACCTTCACGGGGTGGGAAAGGGTAGAATATGGATGTGATGACCGGTGCGCTAATACCACGTGTAGCCCCTCTTTGAGGAGTATCAACGCGTATTGCATTGATGTGATCCATATTACCACAAACCTAGGATATCCTTTACTCTCATATGCTTAGATTGGAACGCTTTTCGAAACTTCTTTTCATTAATTGTTTTCAAACCTCTATGTGTACTTAGGCTTAAATCCCCTCTTATTTGAGCCCTTACTTGTTTGTTAACCAAAGTCGTACAAATTCACAAAAGTTGTTTGGCCGGGAACCACACTTGCGGATCCTGAGGGGTGCCTAACACCTTCCCCTTAGGATAATTTATCCCTTACCCTATCTCTGGTTAACAACGTAGTTGTAAATGAACCCCTTTGGTGTCCTAACGCACCTTTAAAAATCGTTAGGTGGCGACTCTCAAAAACACAAACCCCTTTCCCAAAAGGAAAGAGTTGTCTTAACCAAAATGTCATAAACTCGATCTCCGCGAGGAAAAAAGGGGCGCGACAAAAGGAAAGCACAAATTCAAACCCTAATTTAAGCAATAAAATCAATTAACACATTAATTGACAGAGCTAAGGTAAACGGGCAAGAACAATATGATAAATAGCAAAATAATCGAAACCCTAAGAACTACAAAGACAGATGTATGGAGCTTAAGTAAAAAATCAGTCGAAAAAGTAAATAAAATTAGAGGTGAAAAACACTTAAATTCTTAAAACATTTTTGCAGAAATCCCTTAGAACCAAAACCCTAGCTTTTAGGAAAAAATGAAATCAGTTAACAATAATAGTAAAAACAAAAAATCTTAAGGGAAAAATACCAAACAAACTTAAAATCACTTCAGATCTAAATATATCTAAGCGGATTCAAACAGAAAATAGCTCGGTTCATGAAAATAAACAAAGGTGAATCAAATTTGGTTTGAACCAGAGATTTGAAACCACGAAAACATAAAAACATTTGTACATACAGACATCGCAGTGACCATAGACAGATTAGTCGAGAAAAATGAGAGACTTTGAACCAGATTTGGTTCGAGTCTCTTGAGATCCCATCAAATAACATGAAAATCATAACACCGTAGAGAGATGAGGCCGGATAAGGACTGAAATCGAAGGAGAACCCCATGAATCAAGGGAATATCAGTGACAACGGGCAAGGGTTAGAAGGGGAGTGAGATAAAAGAGAGGGAGGAAAGGGATCAAAGGGCGGCGGGTTTTGGAAAATGGGGGTAGGGTTTAGGTTAGGGTTTAAAAATGGAAGGTGAATCCTGGACCGTTGATCTTCTGAGATCAACGACCAGATTAAATATGGGTTGGGGAGGGTTATGGATATGGGTTATTGGGTTATAATAATTGGGTTTCGGTACTGGGTTATGGGTTGGTTTAATTGGGTTGATAGTTGTTGGGCTAGGGTTCGAAAATTCAATTAAAAGAGGCCATATTTTAAATACCCACTTAATTTAATAAAATAATTTATAAAAATGGTTAATAAATGATGAAAAGTGCTATTTGTGTATGAAAATGATTTAAAATAATTACTTGATATTATAAAAATTTAAAAAGTCATTTTCGTGTAAAATAAAGTAATTATGCATATGTGGGCTATTATTGCAAAATTATTGCAATTATAACCTAAAGATATAAATATAATTATGCATTAAGTAATTAAATCTTAATACAAATATAAATGATAAAAATTAAGCAATAAAATTATTATAAAATTATTTGTGATGCAATTAGTAATTATTAGATAATAAAATGATGGGATAAATCCATTAAAAATCCTTTAAAATTACAGAAAAATAGTTAAAATGGATTGGTCGTACCTATCCAATAATGGAATATGGATTATGACTGACTCGCTATTCACTCAGATCTTGGGTCATAATCGTTATGTAGGAGAAATGGCCGAGTGGTTGAAGGCGTAGCATTGGAATTGCTATGTAGGCTTTTGATTACCGAGGATTCGAATCCCTCTCTTTCCGTACCTTCGCTTGATTCACCAATTTTACTAACAAAAAGGGCTCATGAAGTGGTGGTTTATCCAAAGGGGGAACGTGCAACGGTTGGATTCAGCACGCTCTTAGAATCGAACCAAGCCTCTGCAATTTCAGAATCTCCCTGTTGAATGGCCTATTCTCCGGTGTGGCGCATCAAATATTTCAAGAGAAAGAAAGTGCCCTTCGGAAAGGAAGAAGAAGCGTAGAAATCAAAACTCCTAGGGTGAAGAAAAAAATACTAATTGATGCTCATGCATTTTCTTGAAAATAATATAGGAAAAATTGGGTATCAACAAGTAATGTCTTCAAATCTTAAGCGCATGTACAATAGCTGCTAACTTTAGATCATGCACTAGAAAGTTCTTCTTATGGGATTTCATTTGGCGCGACGCGTAGGCAATCACCCTACTATCTTGCATCAACACATACTCGATTCCAACCGTGAAGCATCACAATAAATCATACATTATAACGATCCCGAAGGCAAAACCAACACTGGAGTTGTAGTCAAAGCTGTCTTGAGCTTCTGAAAGCTCTCCTCACACTCATCCGACAACCTGAATGGAGCTCCCTTCAGAGTCGACTAATAGGGATGTAATAGATGAAAATCCCTCTACGAAGTGACTGTAATACCAGCCAAACCCAATAAGCTCATGATCTCTGTAGCGGTAGAAGGTTTGGACCAACTATGAACTATCTGAATCTTCTTTGTGTCCACCTTGACCTTATCACTAGTTACCACATGACCCAAGAATGGAACCGAGTCAAACAAAAACGCACACTTGGAGAACATGTCATAAAGATTCCTATCCCTCAATGTCATGACCCAAAATTCCCACCGTCGGGACCGTGATGGCGTCTAACGTTGAACCCGCTAGACAAACTAACATGATTATTCAGTTTACGTTATTCCTTAACTATTAATCATGAACAGGTAAATTACCATATTAACAAGAATGAAATTTAAAAGACAAAGCATGATATAAATGTATTTCATTACAATCCTTTACGAAATTTCACCAAATCTAACCAAAACCCAGAAATAGTGGAGTCACAGCTCACGGACTATCTAAGAGTAGTACACATAACAGTCTGAAAGAAGTAAATACATCTGATTCTGAAATACTAAAACCAGAAATAAAGGAAGTGGAAGGGGACGCCAAGGCCTGTGGACGCTTGAAAGACTACCTCGGTGTCTCCGGATGGACTGAAGGAAGCCTCCTGGCTCAATGTCCACGGGGTCCTGTACCGGGATCTGTACAACAAAGAATGTGCATGTGTAGTATCAGTACAACCGACCCCATGTACTGAGTAACTGCCGAGCCTAACCTCGGCGAAGTAGTGACGAGACTAGGACACGACAAATAATATAACCTGTGCAATTTAATAACATATGAAAGAAATAACAACAACATGAAGTAAACAACTAAGTACAAGATAAAGGGGGAACATGCTGGGGAAAAAGAGATAGCAATTAACAAGTATAACGGAATAAGGCAACAGTTTAAATAGCAAAGTAACAACAGAAAATAACAATACAGAGAAAACAAGTCCACGACATCACCCTTCGTGCTTTTACTCTCATCCTCACCAAAACAAGTGCACGACATCACCCTTCGTGCTTTTACTCTCATCCTCACAATAAATAAATAGAAACGGCACGGCATCACCCTTCGTGCTTTTAATATCATATCATGGCACGACATCACCCTTCGTGCTTTTACACTCTCATCCTCACAATAAATAAATACACAACATCACCCTTCGTGCTTTACACTCTTCCTCACCCAAACAATACCAAGAACAACAGTTTGGCCAGGAAAATCAACAATATGAACCATGAATCACAACATCCCGGCAAAGGAACAATAGTAGAAATATCACCGTCCTGGCAAGGGACACAGCTATAACCAATCTCACTCAAGTACATAACTTTAAAAAATATTCCTCAATCGAAAGAAATATTCAACAGTTTTCACAACCAAGAATTTCCATCAATGAGCAACCACCAAAGTTAAATTCAAGCGATAATGCAGTAAATAACAATGAAAATCACGTAATTCATATTATCTGACTCACGGGCATGCTTGACAACAGCATATAGGTACTCGTCACCTCACCTATACGTTGAACATGGATAAACACATAGCAAATAAGACTCAACGCCTATTCCCTGGGGATAAGGTTAGGACAAACACTTACCTCGACTTTCACGATCAAAATCAAGCCTCAATCACCGCCTTTCCTTCAATTCCAATGCTTAATAATAAGTTTCCTATCATTCTTCCCATAAACCCAAAAATCGGCCCCGGGTCCACTTCGTCAAAACACAAGGTTTGGACCAAAACCAGCCCAAATATGTAATTAGTTTCGAAATCCGACCCCAAAACGAGTCTAAATTCCAATTAATCAAAAAACCCTAACGCTACCCAAATCCTTAATTTTCTACACTTAAAATCATGTTTTAGGCCTAGAAATCTAATGGGTGTTGATAAAAATTGAAGAAAATTAGTCTAAGATTACATACGTATGAATTTGTGGTGAAGTTGTCTTTCAAGAATCGCACAAGGTGGAGTGAAGAAGAAGAAGTTATGAAATTTGGGTTAAGTCCCATAATGGGTTCTGTTTTTGACAAAATAAATAACTTGGCGAATTTGACTTATGCGATCGCGACTGGGAAAATGCGATCGCATAGTTTACTGAACCCTACACTCCGTGATCGCGACTAAGGGATTGCGTTCGCACTAAATAAAGTCTACCCAGCCCCCAGCCCCCTTACTACATTGTGCAGTCGTAGCCTAAGCTATGCGATCGCATAGTGCTAATGACCCCCCTCCTAAAACTGTGCTATGCGATCGCGAAAGACCCTATGCAATCGCGAAAGACCCTATGCAATCGCATAGTACATGACACCACACACCAGAAAACTAAGAAAAAACCAGAATTTTGCTAAGTATAACACCCCGACGCCTACCCGAAACTCACCCGAGCCCTCGGGGCTCCAAACCAAATATGCACATAACCTCAAAAATATCCTACGAACTTATTCGTGCGATCAAATCACAAAAATAACATCATAAACAACGAATTTAACCCCAAAATCAATAAAAAAATCCAAAACTCCTAAAACATCAAACTTCGGGTCAGAATCACGTCAAATGACTTCCGTTTCTTACCAAACTTCACAGACATGCCATAAATATTATATCTAACCTGTACCGGGCTCCAGAACCAAAATACGGGCCCGATACCACAGATTTCACATATAATTAAACTTTAAAAAATCCTTTATATTTTCAGGAAATATTTTCTTTCAAAAATTCATTTCTCGGGATTGGGGCCTCGGAATTCGATTCCGGGCATACGCCCAAGTCCCATATTTTCCTACGGACCCTCCAGTACTGTCAAATCACGGGTCCAAGTCTGTTTACCAAAAATGTTGACCAAAGTCAACTTAATCGAAATTTCAAAATCAAACTTATCATTTTTCTCAGTTTTTCACATAAAGGCTTCCCGGCTACACTCCCGTGGTGCGCACGCAAATTGAGGTGAGATAGAAGGAGGTTTTCATGACCTCGGAACATAGAATTAACTAGAAATACACAAGATGACCTTTTGGGTCATCACACTCAAAGTCTTGAGCACGATCCTTAAATGTCGCGCATGCTCTTCCCTGCTACAAGAATTCACCAATATATCATAAATGTATAAAATGACAGACGAAACCAAATAATGGTGGAAACAATTGTACATCAAATGGATGAAGGCGGGTATTAGTCATAATTCCCATAACGAGTCCAAAAAGTAGTTTTAGGAAAATCCAAATTTAACTGGTGATACCTCTACTTCAAATCAATATTCAAGAATACCCGACACCCGGAAGTTGATCAAAAAAATCATTAATGCGCGTTAGTGGATACTTGTTATTGGTGGTCACTTTGATCAACTACTAATAGTTAATACACATCATCATAGACCCATCTTTCTTCTTAAGAAATATTACATGTGCACTCCAAGGTGAAACACTAGGCCTGTTGAACCCATTATCCAGTAACTCTTGCAACTGTTCCTTCAATAACTTCAACTCCACTAGAGCCATACAGTATGAAGGAATAGAAGCGAGTTGCATGCATTGTGCCAAATCAATGCCAAAGTCAATATCCCTATCAGGTGGAATACTCGGTAAATATGCAAAAAACACATCCGAAAAACTCCCTCAGTACTGGAACTGATTTGATAGTAAGAGTATCAACACTAACATCTCTGACAAAAGCTATATATGCCAAACATCCCTTCTCAAACATCAGTTAAGACTTCAAGAATTAAATCACTATACTAGGAGTGAAACCATGAGTACCCTTCCACTCCAACCTCGTTAATTAGGCATTGCAAAAGTCACGGTCTTAGCGTGATAATCAAGAATAATATGGTACGAAAATAACCAATCCATACCCAATATCACATTAAAATCCACCATAACTAACAATATGAAGTTTACCCTCGTCTTAAAACAACAAATAGTGACCACACATGACTAATAAATTCGATCCACCGTAATAAAATCACTAAGAGGCGTAGACACATGCACAGGATTATCAAGAGAACCGTGAGGCATGTCTAGACAAGAAGCAAAGTATGATGACACATATGAATAAGTAGAACCAGGATCAAATAATATTGAAGCATCTTTACGAGACATATAAATAACACATGTAATCACTAAATTAGAAGCAACAGTCTCAGTCCTCCTTATGAATGCATAACATCTGGCCTGACCTCCACTAAACAAACTCCCCCTCTAGGAGGACCACATCCTGTATGACCTCCACCTCGATCTGGCTAAGCGGGTGGTGTAGAAATCAGTGCGAGAATCATAGTCCAACTCCCTGCTACACTTGAACTCTGCAAAGACGGGGGTATTATATTCTAACATGCCCCAACTCACCACCCTACAAAAAACCTGTGACTCAAAATGATTGCAGGCCATGAGTCGATCCCCATAAACCAGGATAACCACTAGAATAACCTGGTACCGACAAACCTTGAAGGGATGAAGCCCGGTAAGAGCTCTAAATTGGGAGTACACTTAAGCTCCTTGACTGGTTAGTGGTGATTGATAAGCTGGCCTACTAGACTGGCCTCTGCCCAATCGACCTCGGCCTCAAATGAGGCACCACTGAAACTACTTGAATATCGAGACCTCTAGTGCCTAATCGGCATCATCTCTCTAGTCTCGATTTAGAGGATTCCCGGTCTCAATCTTTCTAGCCATAACAAGGCGCATACTAGAGTAAAATGCTTAATGAATCGCCTCACTCTCTCCTCCAAACTAGGAACCAAAGCAATAGCATGACGGCACACCTCTAGAAACCTCATCTCATACTAAGTAACTACATTTGACCCTGCTGAAGGTGCTCAAAATTCCTCGTCAACTCATCTCTCCGGGTGCAAAGAAAAAAATTCTCTAAGAAATCTCTAGAGAATTAAGCCTATGTAAGATGAGGTGATCCTACTGGTCGAACCATCTCATAAACCTGTCACCACCTCTTGGCTGAACCCTACATCTGGAAAACGGTGAAGTCAACTCCATTGGACTCCACTAGTCCCATGTTGCGGAGAATCTAATAACAATGATCCAAGAATCCCTATGCATCCTCCGGAGGCATACCACTAAACTGAGGGAGATGCAACTTGGCGAACTTGTCTAATTTCTTCATCTCACAATCTGACATTGCGGGCTTATCCTCGGGCTGCAATTCCCACAACTAGTAATACTGCAAGAATCGAATAACTAAGGGCCACCTTCTTTAGGGTATAGGTAGCTGGAATTTGTGCTCCGCCCCCTGATTGGGAAGTAGTTGATACTGTAGGAAATGCTCAGGCTTGAGAAAAACTCTCAAACAGACCAACCATGCGGATTAGAGCTTCCTGAACAACTTGCTAGACAAATAAACACTAGGGAACCTAAGCTGGTAGGGACACTAGCTGTGGTGCGTGCTCCTCTCATATCTCAGCCTCTACCCCAGCCTCTCACAGACCTAGCTGAGGGTACCGGTGCCTACTCAGCTGCACCGACGATCGAGTCCTCACCATTTGTGAGACAATAGAAAATCAAAGGTTCAGAAAAGGAATAATCAGATCTGCACTATAGGGAATGAATGAAAGTTATGTTTTCTAATAGCAGTGTAGCCTCTCGAAGATAAGTACAGACGTCTCCATACCGATCAACAAGACTCTACTAGAATGTCTCATGACTCATGAGACCTATGCAACCTAGAGCTCTAACACCAGCTTGTCATTATTAAAAATCCCACCAAAGACATGATGGTGCCTAACACTACTAGCTAGGCAAGATAACATTCAAATAATACTAGTAAACTCAAATAACAAAATTAAATAATCTAAACAACTGAATAATCATAAGTAATGGAAGTCAATAAAAATAATACAACTAAGACAATCCATGATCTGGTGTAAACAAGCACATGAGCGCTTCATAATTTAAATACAGATTCTACTCCAAAATACAAAATTTCTCGAAAGATAGAACAATGATAACATTAAAAAAAAAAAAATAGGAGGGGGCTTCACGACCTGCAAACGATAATAGCAGCTACCTCGAAATCTCCAGAAAACTTGTATTGGCGCAGCTTGCTTGCGATCATCTCTCTCGGTAATGACTGGATCTCCATATGAAGTGCAGTGTATAGAATATGTACAACCAACTCAATATACTCAATAAGTAACAAACCTAACCTTGGGACGAAAGCAATGACAAGCTCGACAAGGTCCAATACTCATTTTCGTTAACCAATTACAACAATAATTTTGAAAAGTAGAAAGAAAGTAGGCATGTTCTTAAATAATAGCAGTTAAGGCTTAAATATTTTCACTGAAGTCATCTAAACGTGATTTTTATCAATTGAACAGTGATTCTCAGTCAAGCACAATAAATGTGGGACTGCGTACAGACTACCCTCTCCAGACCTAACTTTGTGGGAGTTTATTGGGTTGTTGTTGTTGTTGTTGTAGTGCATAAAGAGATTTTAATTGTACTCTTCATATCAAGTGCCACATATTAAAATATTTTCGGTTTGGCAATCTCTTGAATAGCCTTGACATTTTCATCATCACTAGTATTAGTACCTGCGCAAATGCGCGGACACTAACCATGTTAAATGTTTATGTTATTTGGACTATATGTAAATAATCTTAAAATTTAAACATTCTCGATAAATATAGATAATCATTCGATAATTAAGAAACACTACGTAAAAATAATTAAACAATTCTTAAATCTCCTAGTTATAACCATTTCAATTTTTAGATAGCCGATTATAGTGGATTTAAATTAAGGAAAATATCTTCACTTGCATATGATCATTAACTTAAATAAGTATGATAACATGGTAACAAAAGATAAATTTTTTTTATTTTAATTCAAATTTAAAATTTTTATCTATTAATTAAAAATTATATATATATATATATATATATATATATATATATATATCTATATATATATTATAAAATTACGAATATTTTATGCTAAATATTGAACGACTAAAATATCCCTTAAATATTAATCGACTTTTATACCCTTAAATATTTATATAATTTAAGGATATAATCGTAAATCACCTAAAGCTAAAACTCTTTTTTGATTTAAATTAAACAACATATATGCCAAGCCTACAAAGTTGATTTTGGGTTAAATACTACATTTGGTACATATTGAACGTAGCCTACTCAAGGAATTTTATACTAAATGAAATTGTTATATTGAATATATAACCATTTTATACCATTGCCTAATATTTAGAGCCCGAAATCTTCTAAGTTTTGCCATATATTTTATCCTTAATAAACTTTATCCTTTTCTTATTATATTGGAACATATATATTCTTTCGGACCAGAAAAAAATATGTATTCTCATCTTTCTAACCTTTCAAAGATGGAAAGCACATAACTTTGAATAAATTGACTACGAATTTCAATTATTTTCGGGTTTAAAGTTCTTTTACCGAAGAAAATTCCAAATAAGCTCTCAAGTCTTAATCAATTCCCATATCTTATAGTATCAAACAAGCAAAGAAAAAAGGTCCAAATAAAAACTACTTTCGAAAATTGATGTGGTACAGTAAATAAGTTAGATTGCATTAAATTGCTTCTTTTAAGGTAGTTGTTAATGAGATTTGTTTCTAAATAGTATTTTAATATTGGAGACGTATTACAATTAATCAATCTAGACACTATCATTAATAAATCTTAAAATAAGAAGAATAACTTCCATAACATGAATCATTAAGGCGAGCTAAAGTAAATTTTTGCATAAAAAAGGAAGTAGGTATTGTTGTATTCTTAACGTGATTTTACAACTTTAATCTCTAATATGATTCCAAATAGTTTAGTCATGTTATTGCGTCAAAGCTTTATTGATGAGTTTGATAAGCCTTTTTATATTCTGTCAAAAAATAAATTTGTTTTAAGGAATTGGTTATTAAAGCTCGTTCATATCCATGATTAATTTTATAGTATATATATGCAATTAAAAGTTAGTTTTTTACTTTATTTTTAGTACGCGTTATAATATTTTACAAATGATATTCGTGCATCGCACGAACGTAGAGACTAGTATATATATATATATATATATATATATANAGGTTGTCACTTTGCTTAACCATAATGTCAACTATATATGGTAACTTTTTAGGTTTAATATATATAGATATATAGATATTGCTCCCTCGTTTTTGGCCCAGCCACAATTCCCTTATCATTTTCCCCTGGGAATTTTAGGCTTTTCCGAATAATATCAAAGCGTTCCATATCTTTCTATTCCAGAAAATTACGCATTTTTTCTTTCCACCACCCGTATTGCTTTTTGTTGATCAATGGTAGCCATGTGGTTGATTGTCCTTCTTAATGCATAGAGGTGCAGCCATCTCGGATACTTTCAAGGTGTCAGCCTTACTTGAAATAACTTGCTCTGATACAAATTATTATTTTTAATACACACGTAGAGGGATGATGAATTTTACCACTCTTGATTTATGAGGGTTAAAGAACCCGACTCATTAACCTAAGAATTATAGACACAAACTGAAACAAAATTTTGGAAACTAAACAACACAATAATTTTTACGTAGAAAATTTCCTTGCTCAAAAGAGTAAAAGTTATGACCTATCCTTGTAGGTTTACCTTAGAATTTCACTAAATTCAAAGAGTTATTTTAAGTTATAACTTAATAACCAAAGGGACTAACTCTAGTACCTTAACTGCTAAATCAATCTAATTGTAGCTACCCCTCTCTAGACTATAACTTCAAGCCTAGAAAGCTAAACAAACTCTTCAAATTTATTATCCATAATTAAATTTCTCAATAAGCAATATAGGTTACAATTAAAGAACAATGACTCACATTTAAAAAATAAAAGACCTTGAGCCGCTTTGTCTTCTGGAACTGATTCTTCAGCTGAGCAACCTAGATCCTTAAAAGCACCTCTATGAATTTCTATTTGCCTTAAGTATTTCCTTGATACTGTGCAAGTAACATTAGAAACGTTAATCTCAAATAGCAGCAACAAGATACATTATATAGGTGTGAGGTTGGCTGAGACGGTGAAGCTAGAGTTTAAGGTAAAGTAGCCTTCAATAAACCTTGAATGGACTAGAAGACTATTAACCGGACTTTGTCTTATAAAGGCCCAATTTTAATATCTAGCCCAAAATGGGGGCATTTGCATCTATACCCGCTTTTTGTGTCACGTTTTAATTTGTACCCGCTTTGTAAAAAAAATTGCAAGTGTACCCGCTTTTTCACATAACTTCAGCATATGGAGCTGAAGTAGCAAAGGCAATCACGTAAAACTTCAGCATTCTAGTAGACAGGCCTAAAGTAGCAAGTGTGCTGAACCAAGTGTGCTGAAGTTTTTGTTTTATAACTGGCGAACTTCAGCTCTAGAGCTGAAGTTTTTGTTTTGTAACTGGCGAACTTCAGCTCTAGAGCTGAAGTTTTTGTTTTGTAACTATCGAACTTCAGTTCTAAAGCTTTCTAACAACTCAAATTCTGGTGCTCTTCTTCTTCTACTTCTACTGGTCCTACCGCTTCTTCCCCAAATTGCAACTCAACTGCCACCCTTCAGGTTTGAAAAATATATCACTTCTTTCTCAATTTGGCATTGGTTAACTTCTGTAGTTTCTCTTTTATATATGTACAATTTGGAAAACGCATTATTTATAATTTGTTTTTAAATAATCTGATACATATATTTATGGCAATCATCCCATAAACTGAAGTTTCATAGCAGCACCAACAGCAGCAGAAGAAAGAAGAAGAAGAAGAAGAAGAAGAAGAAGAAGAAGAAGAAGGAGGAGGAGGAGGAGAAAGAGGACTGAAGTTATTTAAAAAATGGGTACAAATTAAAAGGTTTTTAAAAAATGGGTATAGGTCGCCCCATACAATTTTTACCCTATAATGTAATCAAACTTAAATTAAGGCATTAGATTTTGCCTTTATAAGTCCATATTAATTAACCCAAAATATTTGACGTGATTTAATGTGTTGGAACTTATGACTTAGGCTAAATTTTGTATGAGCATGATCCAATGAAATCGTAATGTCTACAAGTAGTAAAGAGGAATAATACTATATGGTTGGTGAGTCAAAAACCTTTTCCGTTGGTTAGAGAATAGAAAATATTTTTTAGGAAAATATTTTTTTAATATTACTCCCCACACTCCCCACTTCCCCCAAGTCCCCATATTTCTTGTGCACTATCCTCCCCCCCCCCCCCCCCCC